>JARJLU010000720.1:0-158095 GCA_030272975.1 Sparidentex hasta
ACCTCAATCCAATTGAGAATTTGTGGCATCACTTGAAGACCAGAGTGATGGCGAGGAAACCAACCAACCTGACCCAGCTTGAGGCATTCGCCAAGGAAGAGTGGGCCAACATCCCACAGGAGACGTGCAAGAAGCTTGTGGACACGTACAAGAATCGTCTGGAAGCAGTCATAAAGAATAAAGGCTATGCCATTGACTATTAAATAAAGACGATGGACTAGGGTATGAATAATTTTGAACATGGCATTTTTTTTGGACTCCGTTAATAAAATACCCCAGAAATGATTTTTTAAAATTATTTTATATTGTTGTCATTCTTTCAATTGTTGGTCACATGAAGCTAAAACACAAATTTGAAAACAAGCATTTATTTCATCACTAAATGAAAAAATCACAAGAATCAGCAAGGGTATGAATAATTTTGAGGACGACTGTATATATACATATACATACATACATATATACACATATATATACACATATATACATATATATACATACATATATATACACATATATACATATATATACACACATATATACACATATATATACATATATATACACACATATATATATATACATATATATATATATACACACATATATACTGTATATACATATATATATATACACACATATATATACATATATATATATATACATATACATATATCCATCTCTGGATGTAAATCAATCAGTGAAAGTACCAGTACTAGTCACCCCTACGATATCGATGCAATATTGGTATCCAGATATTTGGTAAACATATTGTGACAATTGATTTTGCTGAGTTAACATTTATGAAGTGCATTGGGGGATATTTTAAAGTACTGAGATATACTGTTGGTCATGTACTGCAATACAACCAGAAACATTTAGATATTATTATGTAATATTATATAGTACCTTAACTGCAATCTCTTTTTCTCCACTGGTCATCCACGTATTTCTGACATTTGGTGTGTGGCCAGATATTTCAGCAACTACTTGCCAAGTTACCATACATTTCGCTGTGGATGCTGGTGGTCCCCCGAGAGTGGGGGGCCAGAACATCACTATGATTGTTGAACCCAGCCAGTTTTTTTGTTCTAGTTCTTGGTCAAAATCAAATAGGAACAGAACAATATATGAACCCATCTTAAAAAGACAGTAGGTCCTTAAAGTTGTACAATGCGATGACGATGTCCATATTAGTATTTCTTCTGTAAAACCACCACTGGTACTATGATAACAATGAGTACTGCACAAAGGGACAAAAAAACTAAAGAAAGAGTTTTATAAAGTCTCTTTCTTTTGTGTTCTGCTTCTTTTTTCTTCAGTAAAGAGTCAAATCCTGGTGTGTAGAGATCCTCAAGCCAAAAGTCCAGATCTCTAGGAGTCTTCTCTTCCTCCTACAAAGACAATAAAAATAAACTTAACTAAGAAATATCACCATGAACAAAAAAAGCCAAAATAAGAATCTTGTTTATCATTAATATCTATGTACACTGATGTGCATTAGTTTGTAATTTGCCCCTTTCTTGTTCCTGTTTGTCATCTTCATTTTCAAAGCTTTTAGTCAACTGCACTGTAATCAGCTGTTATAGTCATGTATAACTATGACTAAACTGTCCGAAGCTCTTAATCATTTCAATATAATGAAGTCTACATTTCCTTTTTTCTGTTGTTGCTTATATGACAATGACAAGGCGGTATCCAGAGGAGGGATTGGTTGAGGTCAGACATATTAAACAACTTTTTCTTAGGAGGACCAGATTTGACCAGACTTTTGTATGTTTTTTTTTACTTAAAAAGTAACTTTATATATACAAAAGTACAGGGGAAAAAAGCAAAGCACCGTTTAATCTAGAAGTACGTTGTCGGTTCGCTTCTCATAATTCCTTCTGCAAACAGCCTGGGTTAAAACTACAGTGTTTCTATTCTTAGCATCTGACATAACTTATGAATGATCTTATCATCCTACTAATAAACTGATCAAAGGGCCAGAATGAGCATGTTAAACTGGCAAGACACAACTATTTTTGCTTAACTTAACTTATCATTTTAGGGGAATAGTAGCTGCACAGTTTAATGACTGTAGAAAAATCCCACCACTCATGTACAAATTGGCTCCCTGTAAACCTTGCTTTCACTATAATTGTAACGGGCAGGATTTTTCACAGAAGGAAAAGATCACAGCCACTGAGCGATTAAAACAGAAAGAGGCTTTGTTTTCCCTGGTCACCATCCCAGGTAACAGTGCAACAACTGGGAAACTACTACACTGCGAAAGATAAAAGCAGCCCGCTGATGGAGGAAGCAAAGAAGGCGAAAAGCGAGAGCGATGGACTCTGAGATAAAACAAGAATGAACGGAGGGACATTCACTCAACTGAGAGTGCCGGTGTTGTCTGGCTTTCTACTAGATCAGTGAGTAACAAAACCTGCCTAGTTAATTAAAATCTGGTGTTTTGTTCTGCTGACTCATTGCACTGAGATCCGGGTTTCCAGGGCAAAACAGTTGTCATTGGCTGTGGACGTAGCCAAGATGTTGGCGGTCGCCATGTTGCTTATGCAATATGAAACATGTTATATCACAGGGAATAGACTGGGTTGAAGGAAAGTTGAAAATTGTCAATTGTCCCCATTTGGCCCCCAGGCTGCCAGGTGAATAGATATGATCTGGGTTATATGCAGGGCCTGAAATAACTGACTGGATTGTCACAGCTTATCACTGGTTTTTTTTGTTTGTTTTTTTTAATGACCAACCGTTTTCTTTCAAATTTGATTTAGCACCACTAAGCGTTCACTCATTTGACTTGTTTGTGTCTGTGTACAACTACTTCATGTGCCTTCAATTGACCCTCGGGGACAAATTAAGTTTTTGAGTTGAGTTGAGTTGAATCATAACTGGCACATTTATTCCATAGCCACATATCGCCTGTGGGGGAAAAAAAAAATCCAGTTATTTAGATATTTAGTTTTATTTGCAGCACCTCGTAACTGAATCAACCTATTTTTATTTTTATTCTAGCTATAACCAGTAGCTCAACAGGTTGCTCATTTGGTCAGTTTGTTGGTCCACACAATCTGGCTGAAATTTGATAGGGTGGTAAAACATGTGTGAAGGTGTGTGTGTTCATGCCAGTGCACTTAAAGGGGTCATGCTGATGTGAGGGACTATTGCAAAACGGTGCACAACTTGCACAAGATTTTGTGGAAAGGTTAACCATGAGCAGAGGGACAGCTGATTAACTTTTCATGTGCCATTTTCACCTCACTTAGGTGCTTTTGATGCCCATGCACAAGCTTCTGCGAGTCATCTGGCTGAATTCTTAACCACTCCTCCTGACAGAATCAGTTAAGTTCAGCTGAATGTGTTGGCTTCCTGACACGGACCTGTGTCGGCACAACTTTTGTTTGAGAATATTGTCCTGTTGGATCACCCAACAGTGCCCAGAGCCAATTTTATGTCTGAGGATTTTAGGTTTTCCTGAAGAATTTGGAGATAATCCTCTTTCTTCATTATTCTATTCACTTTCTTTTGTTTAGTCACATATACTTTATAGATTTTAAAGTAAAATAGATAATTAAAAATCTAAATTCAGAGGTGACTTTTTGAATTGCAACTAATAAGCTGTTGAAATGTCACAAATACTCTCCATAGGTGAACTATCAAAAAAAGTTTGACCGAAATGTTTGTCAGCACTCTCCGGTACTGAAGACTTCCTCTTCTACTTTATATATTTCAAAGTGGATTCCATCATCGTATTTTTAAGCAAGCCCCTGAAACCAACTCACTGTATCCCTACACTCATCCAGCTGTCTATCTCCGCACAATCCATCCCTCAAACACTCAATCATCCTGTCACTCACCCATAGTTTACTCTCTTCTAACTCTCTCTCACAAATTACCTTTAAATAATCTGCAAGGTTACCATGAACTATTTGTGTGTCGTATTCCTTGACAGTCCAGGAAGGCTTGGACTTGGTGTCTGCCACATCTGTCTCGCTCATGGCCATGTACAGGGGGTTTCTTTTAAGGTTGGATTTCAGGGTGAAAGGAGTGATGTGTTTCTCCAGGTATCTGTCCACAAATGCCACGGGAGTGCCCTCTGGGGATGGACGAGACCTGCTGTCAGTCTTTCCCATTCCCTCCCTCTGCAGAGACAACGAGACACACAGTAGATCTGAATTCGCACACACTCTTCCACCTTTCAGCTTTTAACACTTTTTATAGACAGATGAGATGCTGGAGATACAACATAGAAGGTGCCTCAGTCAGAAGTCCTCTGCTTAAGCGGACGATTGTAACTGCATTTCATTTGTTTATATGTGGCAGACCCTGCCACCTTTCTAGCTTCAAACAAAACTACAGTGGCTTGCCAAAGTATTCACCTCCCTTGAACTTTTCCAAATTTTGTCATGTTTGCAACCACAAACGTAACTGTATTTCACTGGGATTATATATGACAGACACAACACAAAGTGGAGAATAATTGTTAAGTGGAAGGAAAATGATCATGATTTTCAAAATGATTTACTGATAAAAAACAGTGAAGTGTGGTCTGCAGAAGTATTCACCCCCCTCAGTCAATACTTTGTAGAACCACCTTTTGCTGCAATGACAGCTGCAAGTCCCTACCAGCGATGCACATATAGAGACTGATATATTTGCCCATTCTTCCTTGGATGTGGCTTGTGGACACACTGCATATTACACAGGGAGTCACTTGTTGCCAAAGACATGAGTGCTTAATTGTCAGACGTCATGGACTCAGTTTTGAAAGTTGTCAATATAGAAGAGTGCTTTGCAAATGTGTTTCTTCTCTAATCTCTGTGCTGCTGAGGGAGAGGAACACGCTGCGCTACTGTGCCATTCTTGAGGTTCGACGGCTTTCACATGGAACAGTGTTGTCACGCGTGTTGGTAATATGTAGGTTTATTTGGGAGTTTTTACTTCTCCATCAGTCAACTCAGACCAGCTTCCCTGTACCTGCTGAAGAAAAGCATCCCCACAGCATGATGCTGCCACCACCATGTTTCACAGTGGGGGTGGTGTGTTCAGGGTCATGTGTAGTGTTAGTTCTCTGCCACACATAGTGTTTTGAATTTAGACAATATACTTACATTTTGGTCTCATCTGACCAGAGCACCTTCCTCCACATGTTTGTTGTGCCCTCCACATGGCAAACTGCATTGGTTTTGTTTCAACAATAGATTTCTTCTTGCCACTCTTCCATAAAGGCCAGATTTGTGGAGTGCCTGACTGATAGTTGTCCTGTGGACAGATTCTCCCAGCTGAGCTGTGGATCTCTGCAGCTCCTCCAGAGTTATCATGGGCATCTTGGCTGCTTCTCTGATCAATGCTCTCCTTGCCCAGCCTGTCAGTTTAGGTGGACAGCCATGTCTTGGTAGGTCTGCGGTTGTGCCATACTCTTTCCATCTTCGGTTGATGGATTGAAGAGTTCTCTGTGAGATGTTCAAAGCTTGGGATATTTTTCCTAAACATGCTTTAAACTTCTCCACAACTTTATCCCTGAGCTGTCTGGTGTGTTCTTTGGGCTTCATGATGCTGTTTGTTGACGAGTGTTCGCTAACAAACCTCTCTTTCACAGAACAGCTGTATTTACACTGAGGTTAGATTACACACAGGTGGACTCCATTTACTAAGGTGACTTCTGAAGGCAATTGGTTGCACTGAATTTTATTTTAAAATACATTCACGTTTGTGGTTGCAACATGACAAAATGTGGAAAAGTTCAAGGGGTATGAATACGTTCGAATACCACTGTACATAGTGCCCCTTTAACCAACTTCCAATTGCACAAATAACCAGGGTCTATATGGTGTGGCATGTTGTAGACGTAGTAAAGCCACAGAGGAAAAACGTTGAGATTTTGAACCATATACACTTTATTTAACTTTACTTAATTTTGCTTGACCAACAGCTCTGAGGTCAACTCCTCTTTCTTTTGTCATCTTTGTGTTCACATAAAGTTTGGATCGTGGATCAAACATTAGAGTATACTCCTGTCCCCTGGATATGATTAATTCTGACTGATTAACACTGAATAATGCACTATCCTGTTCTCCTGTTTCAAGCCACTATATCCACAGCTGTAAGGATGATCTCTACTAAGATCACTCATGCAGAGTAAATGCACTTCATCAATAATGTATTTGGGTTTATGTATAATGTGGAATAACATTCAAGGAAGTAAATTCAATCCATGTCAAAGTTTCAGTAACACAGACAAACAGAGATGAGCACACAGAAGGAGTGGCTGTGACACAGTCCATACCTGGGAGTAGACCCTGTTCTGCCAGTGTCTCTGACTGGATATCGCTGCCCCGACCTGAAACATGCCATGTGTGGCTGGCAGCATCCCAACGTCCAGCTGGAGGAACTTCTTCGGGTGGTTGTTGTTGGGTAGAACAGAGATGTCCATTCTGGCTCTGTCGCTCCATCCACACTGACTGCTCCATCCAAACTGACTTCCTTCGCCTGCCAGCAACCTGGCTCGATGCACATGCTCACCACAACTTGCAAGTTCTGTAATTATTTATAAGCCTGTATCACTTGCAGGTGTGTGTAACCCAACCTGACCATTAGGAGCGTGACGCCTAGAGCCAGCACTGTAGTGAGGGATTGATAGGATGGGATAGAGAGAGAGGTGTGGAGGCCGACTGCCTCAGTTTACCCAAGCTACCTCCACACTGAAGTCATCTGAGTATTGTGTTATGTAATATCTGCCATTGGTGACATGTAACAAGCACATTTTACTCATACAAAACATATGAACATCTCATAAAATATGATACTTTGTTGGAGATTAAATTAGCCCCAAGTGTAGAGAAGAAGCTGAAAGGACTGGCCTAATATTTATCATTTGGGTATACAATCAGGAAACTAGCAATAATTAAATAAATCATGTGTGGCAGTCTTGGAGAAAATAGTTTATGATGGTTAAAATGAGCTCCATCTGAACCTTCTACAGTAAGTAAAATGTTGCCATTCCTAAGGCAGCAGTAATAATATTTGAATGATATAATTTATAACAGGAGGGACAATTATTTTTCTTATAATATCTTAAGTACACTTTCCTGATTATAAGTAGCCAGTACACATTTATTTAAATAACAGTTTTGTGTTGTGTACCCAGTATCTCGCAGTGTGTTACTGGCACTTTTACTTAAAGGCTCAGTGTGTAGGATTTAGTGGCGTCTAGTGGTGAGGCAGCAGATTGTTTCTAATAAAATACCCCTGGAGAAATGCACTGAACCCCTATGGAGAGTGTTTGGTTTGTCCATTTTGGGCTACTGTAGAAACATGTTGGTTCCACACATTGGACTGAAAGGTTCATTCTCAGTAAACAACATGACTCTTCGTTTCCTATTCTACTAGGAACCCCAACTAAAAGTGTGTACCCAAAGATTGGGCTAATATGACCTCTTTAAGTATTTAATTTGTCATACCTGCTTTTTGAATGTTTCTGTTTATTTCCAACTGAGAATGATCAAGAAGTCTCTAGGGGTGCCAGGTTATCGGTTAATATAAATACCAGCTTTGTTTCATTTATAGAATAAATGTAAGAATTAATTTAATTAATTAATTTCTATTTCATTTTAACAACAGCAGAGCAACCTGTTCTACTACTGTTCCCTCGCACAAGCACTTCATTTGTGGGTCCTTTGCAAGGGGTTTAATAGTCTTGTCAGTGATTGGGATCTGGAAACCTATCTATCTCTGTCTCTGTTTTGTTTACTAATGTATCAGTGGATGGGTTCTTCTTTGTACAAGCACAACCGATTCAGTCCATCATACATAATTATATCTCTGACTATAAGCCCACCTTTACTCAATATGGCTTAACCAAACCTGAGTACAGCTTGAATAGGTTGGGTGGTTGCTAGGTCACTTTTGTGAGTTGGAATGTTAAATCCCTCAGTCATGCTGTGAAGCATAAAAAAGGACTCTCACATTTGAATCAAATTATGGGGATTGCTTTCCTCCAAGAAATCCACTGAACTATGTTGGAGCATTCTGGTTTTGGACCCTCAATTCGAGTGAGGACAAACTTTATGGAAAAACAGGGTAAAAAAAGATGGAAGAAACCTCAAGAAGAGCCACAGAGGAGGGATCCCTCTCCCAGGACAGACAGACATGCAATAGATGTCGCTTGAACAGAAAGAACAAAATCACAGTTTCCAAGTTGTGTTGACAGAGTGGTGTGTGGATCCAGGAGGATGACTGAGCAGGCCGAGGCATCGCCAAGTGGTGCCCGAGCCACACAACCTTCTCTCCACTGTGGTGACCTGGATAGGGCAGGCCACACAAGATAATTAGTAAAAGAGAGATCAGAGTGAAGAGGCATCAAATTTTACAGAACTACAGATATAAGATAGTGAAACAGCAGAGAGCACTGATCTGGATCCATCAATAAGTAAGTTTTGAGTTTCGATTTAACGCCGTCTATAGAGCCAGACTGTGATGTCACCTGGGAGGTTATTCCAGAGGAAGGGAGCGTGAAATGCCCTGCAGCCAGCTGACTTCTTCTTAACCCTGGTGACTGTCAGAAGCCAGATTAACAGGGGAAGGTTGGATACTGGTCTATTATTATTTAGAGATCCTGGGTCAAGATGTGGTTTCCTAAGTAGAGGCTTAACCACAGCAGATGTGCCACGGAATCAAGGAGAGAAACAAGTACTTAGTCAGCTTCATTAGATAATTCTTCCACAAGTTATGTCACAGTCGCAAAAGGAGCCATGACCCCCAGGCAGTTTTTCCCCCTTCTATGTTTGCCGGGCTGATATGACGAGAAGTAAAAACATTTGTGTCATTGGTACAAGGACAGGCTAATGATGCTTCAAAGTGGTGCGACACAGCAGATGAGACAGAAGTGACATTCAGGGCTGACACGTTTAATCCATGATCACGTCCACAGTGTTACCACTGGAATGAGTGGGCTCATGAACAAGCTGAATGAAGCCAGAAATATCAAGAGGTCCCAGAAAGAGCTTTACTTTCACCTGATCCAAATCAGGTGTGTTCTTGCTTGGTTGGCTGATTGGTTGGCTGATCCAAATCAGGTGTGTTCTTGCTTGGTTGGAATGAAAACCTGCAGCCACATGGCCCTTTACTGGATCAGTTTGACACCCCTGACTTAGAGGGTCGGAATTGAAGTCCCCAATAATTAGGATCTTATCTGAACAAGTCACAAGATGCAATAAATTCACTGAATTCTTCTAAGAACTGGGAGTAAGTAGATCACCACCCGATGAAAGCCTGTTCCCTGGACAAGGCTGTTACCATTTGATGAGGCTGGTTATAAAATTAGAGCCTCAATTTAAATAAATGCATTATCTTGGTTGGAGGTTAAACTGAAAATAGATTTGTAGATTACAGCAACACCTTCCCCCTGAGCAACATGGGCATAGTTATAGTCAAGAGGGAAAGCTTCATTTAATGGCAGAGTATAGTAAAGTATAAGGTCTCAGTGATCGCCAGCTTATGCTCAGTAATCAAATCATTAATCAGTAAGACTTTCATGAACAGTTATCTAATATTAATGAAGCCAAATTTGAGGGTTTTAAGATCAGTGGAGCAGTTTCCAGTGACAGGCCGCTCAATGGAGCACATGGTAGATCATACAGGAACTGGAACAGGGTATCCTTTTGTAGTGGTATGTTTTGGCTGCTTGTGCATGTAGGCAAGACTGGATGCAGTGGTGATTTGCTTATGTATTTTATTAAGACCGGGTAAGGTGCTTGCTGAAAAATCTCTCCACTGTCTGAAATTAAGATCAAAATTACATTTTCGTGACCTACACAGTCAGAGGATGACTCAGTGGGAGAGTGATGGGGAAAAGTGACAGTCTCAATGTTACGAACTATGCGAGTGTTACATCCCCAGTGTGACAGTTACAGCCCCAGGTATCCATCAAACAGTGTCTGGCGGCGCTGACTTGACATGGTGGGGAATGGAGTCACCTATCGCTAGCGTGTGAAGTTTAACCCCGTCAGCGGAGGCTGGGGAGGACGAGCCAGCAGGACTAACAGGGAAAGAGAGGACAGAGAACTGATTAGCAGTCTGGTGGGGTGACTGCTGACCAGGCCACACAACCGGTGACTTGCTCCTGCACTCTCTCCCACGCCGCTGCCGAGCAGGGACAAACTCCACTGTAACTGCCCACAAGACCGGGTTAGTGCTAAGGCTAGCATGCCCGGGGCTAACACTAGCTGCAGTAGCCGCGTTTCTAACTGAGAGAAGCTGTCCTAGCTCACGGACACGTCTCTCTAATAGAAACCACCTATCTGCAACTGCAGAACAGTCGGCGCAAGCCACCGTAACACCTGTTTATCGAGACTTTGTTGACTTCGGTGAAAGAAAAAAAACAGTGAGCTAGGCTAGGGTAAGAAAAGCTATCCGGGCACCTACAGACTATCCAGTAACAGAAAAACGGTTCGGCAAAATACGTACGACTTACATAAGCCTAACGTTAGTTATGGTACAAAACTAGTGGGACTATGAAAGACTCAGAAATCAAAGAATAAACAGCTAACGTTAAGATAGCTAGAGAAGGAGAGAGACACAGTAAACACCAGGATTCCATCTCACGGAAGTTCCAGGTGGGCGTCACACAGGAAGCGAATATGACGCAATGATGATCATGCTCCATTGTTGATGACCTTATGCAGCAAACACTGAAGCTACCACCCGTTAGGTCTCTTCTTTTCCTCATGCAAGTTGCCAAAGACACAGTTATAGACATATAAGACAGACATAGACAGACCTGCAATAGTGTGCTGTAAGGTTTCTAAAGATTGAGAGCCCCTGCCACTGCCTCCCAAGGGTGGCACATAACGTGCCTGCCCTCGAGTGATTAGTAGACATTTGTGAGACAAGTGAGGCATTTATTTAGTTCCATCCATCCACCATCAATACACAGACAAATATAGAGATAACGAACCATCACAATCACATTCACACCCATGGGTAATTTAGAGTCAAATTAACCTGCATATCCTCAGACTGTGTGAGGAGCCTGGAGCACCTGGAGGAAACACTCTCACGCCAGGAGAACCCTGTTGCAAGATGTATCCATACATCGATCCAGATCCATATATCAATTCAATAAGCAACAATCTAACAACACTGATGCAAAGTGAAAACATCCATTCATATCACCAACATCGTTAAGATGGTTGATTTATTTTGAAATTCCCATGACAAATCTGTGTGACCATTTGAACATGTGCAACTCTTTTCTAAACAGGGCTTTCTTTTTATCAAAAATAATAGATTTAAATGTGTGGAACCACCATGTCCGGATAAAATAATATTTCTACTGAAGGAATTCAATTTATTCAATCTCATTACTGAAGTAGTGACTTCTACACACAGTTACCACTGGTTCTCCACATTTAAACAAACCTCGACAGACAATGAAGTATGGTTAAATATGTTTATTTGGCTGAATAATTCAAGGTAAATAAATGAGATGGCAAATTAAACAAATAACAAGATTAACAAGTGACAGAAAGATGCTGAGTCTGCAATGACTAATGTAATTGGTTTATGAATCAAATGAGGTGGATGGTGAAATTGTGGGTCAGGTGAATGCAGCTAAATATTACCAAAAATAACAATTTACTGTCAACAGAGCCCTAAACAAATGTCTTCTTAAATCAAAGATATTAACTCAGAGACACAAACTCATATGGCATAAGTGGGAATCCGGCAGGATGAAGGAATGGGTAAGCCTATTTGTTTGAACATTGGTTAGACTCAGCAGGTGGCATGTGGTCGTCCTCCAGTGGCCTTGGCTGTTGCTCAACTGCGAGATGGCAGCTTCAATCCAGTTTGATGTGGGTACCTGGCAGTTCGACCCGGCAAAAGAGTATTTCTTGCATTGGAAACCACTCACATGGTTTCTTAAACAACTGATCGCTGTAACGTCTTTCCTAATGTTGATGGTGATGATGGTCTGGATGAGGATGAGGATGATGATGATGATGATAATCTTGCTTAGAGTGGCGATTCTTAGGCTCTCACTAATTTAACTTCTTCACTAAAATAACTGAAGGATGCTTCATAGGCCGATCGAGTTCTCCTTAGTTAACTTAGTATGAGAGAATTTCAAATTAAAGTTAAGTCAGGTCACGATACTTAACTTACGATACTAAAACTGGAACTTGTTCTGGAAGAACCTTGGAGAAAGTTAAAGTACCCAAAAGAAATTGATTGATATGGTGAAAAATACAAAGCTACAAGAAATAATGTGCAAGCAACTTCTCTCATGAGGGATGTCTTGAAGAGCGTAACACATGAAGTAGAAACAAGCTGGTGGAGTAAGAATAAAGTAAAGAGCTGAAAGCTTAAAATGAAGTGAAGGATTGAGTGTAAACTCTCTTTAAAGAGTGCATTCAGAGAGAGAGATGACCTTCTGTTTTGGGCTGCCAGTGTTAACACTTAAGAAGATAACAAGTCTAAAACTAAACTAACGTTATAATGTTTCAAATTGTGTTTCACATTTCCCAGAATGTCACCAGGGCTAAATGTGGACTGTCTTAAACACAACTCACATGAATCATTAAATCATTAACATTAAAAAATAATAGTACTCGGTTAAACACTTAACACACTTGATTATATAGTAGAAATAATTATTCCACATTTTCTTTCAGTTCTCACTTAACAGCAATATAACAGGGAATATACTGTAGTGTCTCTAAATGAGGAGTTACGAGCTGTTCAGCTGTGTTTTCTCTTCCTTTATTTATCTTTTGAACATGATCTACTGTGGACCTTAGCCAATGCCAAAATAATGAAACTGGTAGCTTCAAAAGTGCACACATCTCTCTTTCATCATTCATCTATCCAACAACCCTCTCTCTCTCTCTCTCTTGCTGTCTCTCTCTCTCTCTCTCTTTCTCTCTCTGCCAATCACCAACAAGCTATCTTACACACTCCCTGTCATAGGAAGCTGAAATTGACGGACAGCCTTCACAGTTTCTGAACTTGGAATACATTCACTGACATAATGGAAAACTCAGTAACTACCTTAACATTAACATTTCACCTTTGGTATCCCACAGTGACCTACACATGACATAATCAGCCCTCTCACTGGGGGAAAGGCCCGGAGCTCGTGCCAGTGCCAGGGCAGGTAAATGGGGCTGGGTGGAGGAATTGGGGGAAAGGCAAAAAAGTTCACTTTGTGGAGGCCAGTGTAGAAGACTCTGCTCAGAGTGGGGTTGCTGGTGAATCAGAGCCATAATATGCGTCCCTTCTGTCCCGCCCCCCTGTCTTTCAGGGGAGGCCACGCCCCGGTAGGGAGCGAGCCTATTCCGATGTAGGGCAACTTTCCTTCCTCTGGGTGGCAACTGGACCCTGTACATGACTTCACCCAGCAAGGCCCCACCTACTCACTGTCCAGTTTCGGGCACCTGCCCTTCTTCCTCTGGGGGCTATACACCCAAACCTACTCTCCCACCTCAAAATGTCAACCTCGGACAGCAGCCGGCCTCTGGCAAACGTGTGTGCAGACTCCAAGCAGTCCTGGAACCTTCTGGCATAGTTGGGACCCAGAGGGCCCACCATCATCTCTGCTGGGGTCCGGTTCACACGTCCTAGCATGAGAAGGGCAGGGGAGCAGGAAATGGAGTCCTGGACAGCTGACCTGCATGCCATCAGCACAAGGGGGACATGAGTGTCCCAGTCCTTCTGGTGTTTAGCTGTCACTGTGGCCAGCTGTTGTGCCAGCATGCGGTTAAATCTCTCAACTAGTCCAGTTGACTAGTTGAGAGTCTGGCAGGCTGTATGCCTCAGGCCACTTAGTGAAATAGTCTGTAGCAGTGACGATGTAGCGGTTACCCCTCTCCCTGAGGCCCAGGGAGATCAGATCCCCACTCTCTCCATGGGGCATCCTGCTGGAAATTGGCAGTAGTCTTCCACATCCCGCTATGTTGGCCCCAGTAGAACCCCTGTCAGAGGCAGCAGAGTGTCTTGGTGATCCCACAGTGGCCAGATCCTGGAGCCGTGTACCACCTGGAGCACCATGCAGGTTTTCAAACACTGACCAGAGTCCTTTTGTGGCTCAAGACAACATGGCAACCTCTTCCCATGCTGGTCTGTGTTGCATAGCCACCCATGTGAGCACCAGTCTGATGTCAACATCCTCTTCCTGCTTGTGCTTGCACCCTGCCACCATCCACAGCTGCCAGCTCATTGCTGGATGAGGCCTGCTAAGGACAAACAGCTGCGGTTGTCGTGACTTTACCTCCTGAGCCTCCATTTCCTCACAGTGTTGTCAGCCATCAGTGTTGCAGGGGCGGCAGGACAGTGCGCCAGCGTTTCCATGGCATGCCCCTGGTCTGTGGATGACAGTGAAGTCATATGCCTGTAGCTCTTCCATCCAGCGTTACAGCTGACCTTCTGGTTCTCTGAAAGACATGAGCCACTGCAAGGCCGAATGGTCAGTCCTGTCACGAATGGTCAGGGCAAGTGGAGGCCCCCAAGGTATACTTGACATGCCGTATGGCACTGACCACAGCAAGCAGCTCCTGCCTGGTAACACAGCGGCAACATCCTGCGTTGTTGAATGTCCTGCTGCGGTACGCCATGACTCTCTCACCCTCTGGTGTCACCTGAACCAACACCGCTGGCATCTGTGTCGAGGTTGAAGGGCAGGGTGAGGTAAATCCAGTAATAAACAACATAGAGGGCCCCTCCAGATCTATTCGCTAAGGGACATTTATGCAAATGTGTGCATTATTAGATAACAACTCATTAAACAAACGTTTTCAGAAAAATTATAATGAAAAAAAAATCTAAATTCCTTCATTCACAGCAAGAAGGCATTTGAGAATTCTCCTTAACAACTGTTAACTGCTGTTTATTCACTTATGGAGAAAGCTTTTCTCCAAAACTACACAGTGCCCCTTTAATGTAATCACTAAGTGTTCAACTGGGAAAGTTTCATGGTGATATTAGTTGATATATTTGACATCATTCGCTTGTTGTGTTGTAAAGCAATATATTCGCAAATTTCAACTGAATACAACTTAAGTATTGTGGACATAAGGGCTCACATGAATCAACAGTTTTTATACAGTCTTCATATGTGATTTTAGGTGATATAACGGGCTATTGTACATTTCGGATCAGACGTTCAAAGAAAAATGTAACTTTTGAAACTAATTATGCTTTTAATAAGGGATGTGGACAAGATCTGTCATTTCAAAACGCGGTGGAGACATGTCTCCAGTGTAATGACACCTACGCCTTGAAAAATTTCTAATGCAGTTTCCTTTTGTTAAACTACATTGTCTGTACAGTCATGACCCATATGTTGAAACTAATGCCCTGTACATACCAGTTAATCAAATAGTTAAGTCTATTAACTGACCACCCCAAAATGAAGTAGGAAACTATGAAGACCAGCACTGGAGATTGTGAATTATTTTTTTTTTTTGTATTTTTTGGCTTAACAGAGACTTTTCGACCCACGATCAAAGCTATTGCTGATTAATTTGAAGATGAATCAGCAATATGCAAAAACCATAATCCTGATGGCGGCGCAAAGGGCAAGGTCATGGGTGCTCAGCACAGTGGCAGATCCCCTTCCTGATGGGAGCGTGGATGTGCGCTACAGATTTGCTATATGAAAATATGGTCGTCGCTGGCAAACAGATGGAGGACGCAACTCAGCCTCCTTGGCGGAGGTTTACGTGCTTCTGTCAGTGCTGCAGGCAGGATGGAGGCAGAGAGAGAGGGGGGGGGGGAGAGGAGAGAGGAGAGAGAGAAGGGGAGAGAGAGAGAGAGAGGGAGGGGGTTGCAGTTGCGGCCACTCACAGTTGATGAGGATGGTGCAGCGGGGTTGCGCATCGATTCACCGACGATGTAACGTTTGGGAGGAGGAGAGAAAAAAACCCGTCCGACCAATAAGGCGGATATTGCAGTTTTACCTCTGGCACATGTCCGATGTCGTCATTGGGAAACCACTATCGCACTGCCTCGTATTGCGTCCGTGACAGAAAATGGATAAGCTCGGGCTGGGATTCCGGACTGATGCGGTAAGGACACTGACTTTTGGGTTTGCAGCACCGTGCTGCCGTGCTCTGTGGACGGCTGGCTTATTTAGGAAGGCGCCGTGCAGATTATATTAGTGTGACTGTACTTACTGCCACCCTTGATCGTCTCTTCTAATTTGGCATCAGTCCGCCGGGGTGATGGAGCACGGTAAGGATTGTGCTTCACGTTGTCGGTTCGGTGCACATCTCGTATTACATGTTGCCGCTCTGAGATTGCAGCGCGTGTGGTTCTGTGAGGATGCGTGTTCTGCACAGGGGGCTGCAGTGGCTTATTTGCTCATTACTGTCATGTGTAGTCATTTCCCTGCTGACTGCTATTGGACTAATGTGTTCCCCATCCGCGAGCACTGACATCATCCTCATCAGGATTGTGGCTCAAGGCAGCAGCTCCTCTTGCAGCAGCAGCAGTAGCAGCAGCAGGCAGGAGGTACTACGCAGTGGATGCTAGCTCAGCGCGTCAATGCGACGTTCGTTCGGACTCGATGCATTTCCCCGCGACCCAAGTTCATTTCGTTTCCAACAAGGCATGTCCCCAGCACTGCAATGTTGCAGTATTACCGGGGTTGCATGGCCTGTTCTGATTTTGTCATCGGAGGAACAGCAGAATAGCCTAGCCAGATGCTGCACAGTAGTACAGAGGCCACCACAGATAGATAGATGGATTACAGTTTTGAATATGTGTGGATACTAAAAACAGATCAGTTTTGAACACTATAAAGAATTATCAGCTGCCCTCATTCCTGGTGATCATTTCCATCTTTGATGACTGTTGTTTTATCCAATTCCTTAACTAATCATGAACACATGAAGCTCTCCACACTACTGACACACTGTGAGCACATAGGCCCAACAGCCCAAGTGTTCAATTTTTACTGGTATGAAATATATATTTTAATTAGAAGAGTTCAGCTTTGGATTTTTGCCCCACTCGGTTATATGATTAGTTATCAGATCATTTTCAACCAGTGACTTACCAATTCATCAACTAATCAATTCAGCAATGTCTTTATAGTATTCATTCGATGCAATGAGACCAGTAGAGGAGAGCATTTCAGCCTGCAGTACTCAGGTGACCAAGTATGGGAATGTCTCTGAAGACAGATAGTGATGGAGTGAGGAAACTGCAGCAGAGGCCAGAGCAGACCAAACCTAATGCCTGCAGACATGTCAATCACTGAGTTAGTCTCTCCAGCTTCCAACTTTAATTCTTATCTGTTGTTGATTTTTTCTAATGTTTTTCAAATGTGTATCTATATATCTATATATAAATATATGTATATATGTATGTGATATAACCTTCATGTATTAATGAGAGCAATGCTCTGTTTTTCAGGAATATCATGAGTATCACAGTCACATAGTTACACATTCATATCTGCCTGCTGCCCAGTACAACCACAGTCTGATCCACTGCTGGCCACTGAGCAGCTCCACTGAAGTGGTTGGGGTTAAGGCCCTCACTGGTGTTAATGACGGAGGGGCAAGTGCTGCCTTTCACTTTCCCCGCCCAGACTGAACTGGCAACAGTCCTCTCTTGCCAGGGACACTAAAAAAATGAAGGGCATCGAAAGTAAAAAACATGTATTTGCTCACTGACATGACCACTTGTACAGTGAGTTCAGTTCACCTCTAGTGGTCAAGAGTCCCTGTGAGGCAGAGGAAATCCTAGCTAAATGCTAATATTAGCATTAAAAAACATGCTAACAATGACAATAAACTCTGACCGTTAGCAGCTATAACTAATGACCACACCACCCTGAACACACCCAATCCCGTCCAGTCTCAGAAGTTAGCCAGGCGTGGTTAGTGCTTCCATGAGGAAAACTAGTTGCATCAACAGGTGGTCACCAACCACGGGGTCCGCTTCTGTTCAAGGTTCCTGCCTGTTCAAAAACATTTTTCTTGTCACTGTTGCCAAGTGCTTG
Source organism: Sparidentex hasta (assembly GCA_030272975.1). NCBI lineage: Eukaryota > Metazoa > Chordata > Actinopteri > Spariformes > Sparidae > Sparidentex > Sparidentex hasta. The sequence continues at coordinate 18,005 of JARJLU010000720.1, forward strand.
CTCATGGTGGAAACAGTGGCCTCTGTACATACTGTACATTAAGTAAAGAGTATAGTCTAGACCTGCTCCAATTGGACAGTGTCAGGAGTAACACAAATTGGTGCTATAAAAATAAAAATGTAATGTAATTGAATAATATTTATCTTGTTCACCATCTTAGTTTTGCATGTTAGCATGTTTACATGTGCTAATATGCAGTGAACACAAAGTACAGCTGAGTGTGATGTTATACCTTCGCCCTTATGATGGCACTTGATGAAAAGTCAGAGGATTACCAAAGTTTTCACAGTTCATCCTGAACATGAATCATGATAACTATGTAGATATTTCAATCTGGGCTAATGTGGCTGAACAACCAGCCAATTGATGGCCCTCAGCTTGGTGGCATAGTATCCAGTGGTGCACAGTATTTATTTTCTTCAACTGATTAAGTGAGTGAACAGGTAGAGTTTCTGCAGGTAGGCAGGTATGTGGATTAGCCTGCTACAGGCACAAGATCACTGTCGGGAATAAAGAGATGAAGAGGTTTTTTTAAGAAAATAAATATAACAAAAAATGCTTCTGAAATAATGTATCAGTCCCAGCTCTAAAGGCAAGGATACTGCTGACATGTCATTATGAGAGACAACTAGGTTCAGATGGGTGGGTTGTTGTTTTTGATTTGTGGTGTTCAAGAGGGGCGGCTGTAGCTCAGTGGGTAGAGCAGGTTGACTAGTGATCAGAAGGCTGCTGGTTCAAATCCCAGCTCCGGGCAGGGTTGAGCTGCATGTCAAAGTGTCCTTGAGCGAGACACTGAACCCCAGATTGCTGGCGACTTGTCCCTCGCCCTGAGACAAGGCTGGGGTTGGCTCCAGCCGCAACACCCTGCAACTCCATGGAAAGGGATAAGTGGTTACGGACAATGACATGACAAGTTAAGTTTGTTTTTGTATTTTTGTAAGGTTCTGGTTCTTCTTTCTTCAATGGTGGTTTTATCTCACTTTGAATTAATTCTCTGACCCCAGTAATTACCTTTCTGTGGATTAAGGTCTGTTAGTGGTTTTCTTGCACCTGTCAGCTCCAGAGCATTCTGGCTGGAATGTAAGGTCCTTTCTCCCTTAAAGCACAACAGCTTTCTTGCAAGACTCTCAGATCAGACTTGAATGAGGTTGGTCAGGTCAACTTCATCATTCAGCTTTCCCACAAGGTGTTGCAACAATGATACATACATATGTACCTTTCTGGGGCTATTGCTGATCCTTTTTGGCACTTAACTATCCCAAATTGGGATGATGCGGTTTATGCTTTAGATCTCCTTTCCAGTTAATGACTCTATGTTTAAGCGATACCCATGTTTGAGCTTGACCTGAAAGGGGTCATTTCTCTGCCACATAATGACCTTTTTGCACAACCATCACCTGTGTCTATTCATTAAAACAGCCTGGTTCCACGACCTCTTAGTGAAGTCAAAAATTCACTACCCGGCTCTGTTTGCACACAGACTTTGCGTTCCTCTCATGCCTGCTCTGGCCTGTGGGTGAAACTGTTCAGGCAATTGAATCTTAATTTCTAAATTTCAACAGATTTGGCAGCTCTTTTCTTCATATTGAAGCTTCTCCTTCCACTCTCTATTCAACCTAGACCTTAGTATGACTCACATACTGATTATTATTTATCATTCTACATACAGACCCAACTTTCTGTAGCCTTTCAGTTTGTTGCGGATTGTCCACGTCACACATCAAGTCGACGCTGTATGTCTGTACCCAGGTGCAGGTACATTCAGCACAATTCAGCATTTCAGCAAAACACATGTAAGTTAATACAAACAGTTGACCGTGTGAGGATGGTTAGACATATTAAATACATTGGTTGTGTCATGTGTTCAATGGAACCATTTACATCTTCTGAGGCTTCATCCAAATATCTGGGCTTCACTGGTCTTTGTGAGCATGTTCATGGGAAGTCCATGAGACTTCCAGCGAGTCCCTTGGGGTACAGACGTCACCAGATTTCCCTGAATGAATGGATGAAACAATTACTGTATTTACATTAGTCTCTCACAGACTTGACGTGTTGACAGTCTAGCAGATGAAGCTGGACCACAGAGGCTGCTCCTCCTCTATCTTTCAGAGGCAAGAGGGACATCACTGTATACAAATGGGGTGGGAATCGAGAACCGGTTCCGACTCAGAACCGGCTCCAACTGACCAATTCCAACAGAATTGTACGCCTGTTTCTCTTTTCTTGCCTTTGAATCAAATTTGGAATGTTTAAAGAGGGAACATAGTGTAACCTCTGTATTTATATCTCGGTAGAACCTTTGATTTGAACCTTTTTTAGGTTTCTGATCAGGATGCTGTCTGTGTAGATCGGTCTTTGACTCTTCTACCATGCCATTCTCACACACTTCTGTAGTTTTTTCAGCAGCTGAGGATTATAGCTGTCTTGACACTGCTGTAGCTGAACCCTGTGCTGGATTTAGTTTCTTCATCTTGTCAGCAGCAGTGGAAAAGACAGCAAAAGGAATATTCTCATATTCTTATTTTAGTTGTGCCATTTGAAGTTTTTGCAGAAAAATCTACCTTGATTCACATGTTGGTTTCTCAAAAAACAGAATAAAGGCTTATCAGGTTGTTTTGTGAACAGGATACTCATGAATATGTTACATTGACGGTTGTATTTGACACATGCTATGAAGTGTAAAAAATTAATGAAATTGATTTTTTATTGCAGAAGGGGCCACCTTTTTGTAGAGTAATGTCTGAAACAATCATAGACATGCAGGTGAATGGGCTGCTTAACCAGAGCTCCTTTAGTGTGCAGAAGGATGAATTTGTATTGAATCTCCCAAATAGAATGGGTATGTGGGAGGTTGACTACAGATTCATATTTTATGTAGCTTCCTCCCTCCACAACCCACACCCACGGAGTAGGGGTGTTTACGTGGGGATGGTGAGATTGATGCACAGACTGTGTGCACTAACCATCCTTGCATTGGATTGGATAATAGAGGACCTATAACCTTAAGTGTACCTTAACAACGTTTATTTGCACCTGATCAGTGTTTCTTTTGCTTGTGTTGGTCACGGATATAGTGTTTCCAACTTCCATACCTGTCATACACAACATGGAAGTTTGTTCCCTCACATTCCAATAGTCATGTGTTGGAACATCCAAGTACGCCTCATGAGCAGCTTCCAGGCTGATGAGTGCAAATTTTCCAGTGTTTTCTGATAACATGCTGCATTCATCTTGCCATCAATTTTGACCAAGTACCCCGTGTCCTGGTAACTCACACATCCCCAAAACATCAGCGATCCACCTCCATGATTTACAGTAGGAATGGTGTACTTTTCATCATAGGCCTTGTTGACTCCTCGCCAAATGTAGCGTTTATGGAAGTTCAATTTTGGTCTCTTTGTGGCACTGATAATGGCTTTCTTCTGGTGACTTTACAATGCAGCCCATTTTCCCTCAAGTGCTTCCTTATTATGCAACTTGTAACAGCCACACCAATCTTTTCTTTGCATCCCTAACAATTTTCCGGGCAGTTGTAGCTGAAATTTCTTTTGGTCTACCTGACCATGGCTTGGTTTCAACAAAATCCATTATTTTCCACTTCTTATTTAGAGTTAGAACACAGCCGATTGGCATTCTCAATTCCTTAGATATCTTTTATATCCTTTTCTTGTTGTATAAAGTTCAACTGCCTTCTCCTGCAGATCCGTCGATGATTCCATGGCTTGGAATCCAACAACATCCGTGCAGCACTGGATGAAACATGCATTGGTCTGTCTGGAGCCCAGAAACTCTCTGAGTTTTTATACACACACACTGATTACAAGCAAACAGATCACAGGTGAGGATGAATACCTTTGGTTGGCATTTAAACCTGTGTGTGTCAACTTGTGTGTATGTTATCAGGCCAAAACCTCCAGAGTATGTAAACTTTTGATCAGGGTCATTTGAGTAGTTTCTGTTGTCTTTATGATTTAAAAAGAGCAAACACCATTATTTGATGATAAATGGCTTCACCCAACCACTAACCATGAGTGAAAGAAAAGATTTTGTATTATCATTCATATCCTCTGAAGAATGCCCAAAAAAAAAAAAAAAAAAAATCTGCCAGGGTATGTACATTTATGTGCACAACTGTAACTTCCAGGGAAATGTAAGATGGTTTGTCAAAGAGTGAGGCAGGAAGTCGGTGAAACCCTCTCAAACTAAATGAAAACTTGCAACATTATCTCGTCCACATAGGATTATGATGCTTTAAGTGACTAATGTATAACATCAGATTGAGTTACATTAATTTAGAATGACACTATCTAAAGTGATTTACAATAAATGCATTCAACCATGTGGATACAACCAAAAAACTGCAAGAATCGTGGAACTCCATCAACGTCTATACTCAACTGCTTCTAGCACTACATTTAGAACATTAAGACAGAGATAGATGTGTCCATTTGTCAGTTGACTGGTTCATCTCTCAGCAGGAACACTGAACAACAACTGAACGGATTTCCATGAAACTTGGGAGGAGGATGGATCTCGGCTCAGAACAGACTCCATTAAGTTTTGGTGTGGATAAAGGGGTGGATTGGAGGGTCATTTGATGCTGATCCAAGATCTTGTTAGATTATAGAAAAGCAGTTATGGGTAGTTTAAAATGTACAGTGATCCAGGCCTATCAAGTTTGATATTGGATAAGGCTTAATTGAATTAAAGGGGACTGTTGCTTCTTGATATGTACTGTTATTAGTGCCAGGTGAGTTTTTCATTTATTTTACAGACCAAGGTACGGTCTGAACAGATACATTTCCAGCCTGAGATGTAAGATGTGTAGAGTTTCTGCTGTTCTGATGTCTATGGGGAGCTTGTCAAACATTGCTGAACATAGTGGAGATGCTGACGTGTATGGGTTGACAATGTCCTGGATGTGGGGTAGGCATAAGCCATTTGCAGCCTTGTAGGCAAGTAGCAACAGTGTCTTGAGTCAGATTCCAGTAGGCAGTGCCGCTGCAGAATATAAGGCCATCCAGCTTTTTTGGGGCTATTGAACTACAGGGGTACAGATGTACCCCCTTAACGGCTGCTACATCATAGGTATTGAAGAGACTAATGATGCAGTACTGCAAATGGATGTTGGAAATGGAGCTAGAAACAGATTTTACAGAGTGGAGGAGTGAGCTAGCATGCTCACATGTAATGGCATACTTCAGTCAAGAGGCTGAGGCAGAAGATGGAAGAGGTGCTGCAGTGGAATTAGGAGCAATTATGAGCCAGAAGCAAACAGATGGGGCACACCAGCCTCTGTACTCAGTGATGTATAGTGTTGCTCGGCTGAAATGGAACGAGAAAAACTTGATTTTGTCTTGACATGTTGGAAAAATGAATAGGTGTTTTTCCTGTACAGAAAAGACTTTATCATGGTTGCAGAGGCAATAAATAGGAGTGTTTAAAAGCAATGAAGAGCAAAAGACTATCAATACATGGTGTCTGAGATATTCCCTACAACAGAGGGCACAAACAGCAGGACCCTGGTCTGAGTCTGGACCCAGATGCTCTCCTAGCTGGTCTTGGAACAATAATTGATCAAATATTACATTATTTATAGTACATTTTGAAAGAGCACTTTAATTTGAACTGGTGCAGCTTTTACAGCACTTGTTTAGCAGCCTCGTGAAATGAACAGACCAACTGTATGCGATGTAAATCATCTCACAGCCAAAATTTGCAGATTTGGACCAGCAGGGCAACTCGAGTGACTTAAAGAATAGACACATTTACAACTTTTCAAAAAAATACTTAGCTTGAGCCAGTCAAGTTATTTCACATGGTGTGCTCTAAAAAACAGAGCAGTGGATAACAAAACCAGAGCTTTCAATCAAGAATGAACTCTCTCGTGTTCATTTTGCCAATCAGCAGTCCAAAACCAGTCTGTCTCATATTTTAAAGTAAACTGAATTTTAGGTAAAGCTGAGCTCACTTCTCTCGCTGAGCAGGACAAAGCTATTAGGATGTCTTGAGACTGTTTATTTTAAAGTCAGCTGAGTGTTAAGATGTAAAGTGTTAAAGAGTTAAAAATGAAGGGAAAAAAAAGGGAAAATCAAAGTATTCTAACTACTTCTTATTTAGAATCCTTTCAGTTCAGTGGGAATCTGACAATATTCTTAAAATAAAGAATCATGGCCCGTGTCCACAAAGCGTTTTTCTTGGGCAGGAAGCGCTGGCTGTGTGCTCGGGAGCCCTGGGACGAAGCGCTTGTACACAGACAGAAAAAGCTCAGTATGGTGGCTTTCATTGACAGCTGCTAACGCCATGGTAACAGAGGACCGACCACACAGCAAATAAGGTTCAGCCCAACTGGCAAATAATGATGTCTACAGTGAAACATTGTGATGGAAGGTGACATGGTTGTTTAAGAATTTAAGGCAGTGTGTCCACTCATTGATGGCCTAAGGCAGCAGTTGTGTATCAGCTCACCACTGTAGCCGTTACCATCGACTAGCCAGTGATGTTAAGCTAAGAAAACTGTATATAAAAACGTCATGACTGAGAGAAACAGTGGCCCGAGGGGAAAGATAGACTGCTGCCACAGATTTTACTGCATGTCTTGGGTTCACCTAACTGAGCCGGTTTAGGAGCCTTTTAAATCTAAGATGTTACACTGGTCAGGAATTAGTATTCTGTGGCTGTCAGCCACCAGCAGTGGATGATGGCATTGTCCATCGGCCCAACCCTACAGCTAATAACCAACTTACGTGTAGGATGATGACCTTTTACAAACTGTGTTATTGGTGGTTGCACAGCCTCCACTGACCTGGGGAGAACCTTTTTGCATAAGCTGAGTCAATCATCATCATTTGAGGGCCACTTCTAAATCCTCTTACTTGTCCTCTCCCTCTTAATATAAAGTGAATAAATTGACACAGAACTGCCGTACGTTAATGTTTGATGTACAGCAGCCATACATGCAGCAAATACTTTAATTAATGTCATGTTTTTCAGTGTAGACTGAGAGAGACTAACGTTACATCAGAGATGTTTTTTTGATAAAGGAATTTTCACCTCCATGAAGTACCTTCTGCACATTACTCTGATCATAGTGTTAGAAAATGTGTGCTAACATTAAATCTTTGTGGTCCAGGGGCGACGTTAAACGTTGCAACAGCATATTTTTCCAGAGGCTGACAAGTTTGGCATTCACGTCGTGTCTAGCCATTTAAAATATGAATATAGATGACTGTGTTGTACCTGTCCAGCTTTAGCCCATAAAGGTTCATCACAATTTTGACTGAATCTACTACTACTTTAAAACTAACAATTTATGAGGCACATTCACAACAGTTTCAGCTAGGGGCATGATGGTTGGTGTGCACACGTATATACACCTGTAATTACCTAAATCAATATAACGTTGTATATGGTAAAAAAATTGATAAATGAAAGAAATACAAATGAAATAACTAATAGTACAAACAACATGTACAAACTAATATTCTACTGGCCCTGTTGGAGGGACCTGAGTTACTTCATATCATCTGCAGGCTTGAAAGGTCAACTAGCAGTTTTTTTGTTGTTGCAGTGCCTTGCATCACAGAACACGAACAAAGCATAGCTCACTGAGTGAATGATAATGGAGCTTGCAACCCATTCTCAGCTCTTTGCTGAGTATCACTGCCCTTCTTTTGGACAAAGTGTGTAAATACTCGCTTGTGTAAGCAGGAGAGTGGGAGAATGACATTAACCTAATTTTTGCAAGGATCACCATAGTGGAAGACATGGTCTTTCATTTCCCTCCACTGACCTTGCTGTTTAGTGTTCTTCATCCTTATATACCGTGCTCCGTGTAGCATTGTAGTGTATGATCTTAATACACCTTAATGGAAGTGTTAGATCGTCTTGATACCTCCTTACTGGCTAAGCACTAAGTTATCAACAGCTTACTTTACTGCATGTATTACACATTGTGATAACTTATACAGTAAGCAATACTTTGTGTGCTTATAAATAGTTACTGCACTCTGCCAGAATTTTTATTCAAAACATGAAATGAACTAACATCATCATTATGTAGTGTGAACATTGAATCAATCCATCAGTCAATCGATCAACCCAACATTTCCCCCATAAGCAAGCAGTTGGGGACAGTGGCAAGAAAGAACTGACCTTACGAGGCAGAAACCGAACCAGAGTCAAAGATGGGTGGTCATGTGCCTCGACTGGCTGGGTTGAAAGAGAGAGAAGAGGAGAGGGAGGAGGAGAGGGGGAGACGGAGACAGCGAAGGAGAGAGAGAGGGGGAGAGAGAGAGGGAGGCAGGTAAGGGAGGGAAGAGTGCTGACATTATGTCAAAGACATCTGTGTGCTGTATTTTCTGTGTTGCATTGAGTCTATTGAAGCTAGCATGATAACCAGCTAGCCTCTTCCTTTCCTGTCGTGTCATTCCACTTTATACCACAAGGAACAATAGTCTGATATTTTCAGTCGATAGATGCAGGCTAGCGCCAAACAAAAAACAAATAAACCAAATAAACTCACAAAATGTCAAGACAGGACATATTTTTTAACCATTTTATGGAATAAACTGAAAAATACATCCGTAAACCTTCTCGATTCAAGTTTCTCTCTTTTACCAAACTAGGCCAAGTTAATTATGCTATGAAGCGTAGAAGTAGAGCAGTCAGTGTCTACACTGCCCCCTGTGGTTCTGGAGCTACCTTGAGGCAAGATTTAAAAGAAATAATTGATGTCTAAATTCCTCAGGTAGGGAGTTCCTAAGTAGTGGAGCTAACCGTAAATGCCTGATTTCTTTTTGTAGTGAGTTGAGCTGAGGAGGCAGTGGTCTTATTTAGGATTGAAGGCAGTGGCTTGGCTCATAAGGCACAAGTAAATCTATGTATGCAGGAGCAAGGCCATGTAGAGTTTCAAGTTACTAGCAAAAGTTTAACGTCAAGTCTATATTGACCAGGTAGCCAATTAAGCATAGCAAGGGTTGGAGTAACATGGTCATATCTCTGTAATCTGGTGTTCTGTGCAATGGTGCAGCGATTGCAGTGCACCGAGAGTTCAGATCCATAGAGTAGCCCCATGCCCACAATAGGCCATACAAACAGTGCTCAATGACCAGAAGACGCTGCTACATCTACTGGAGAAGTGACATCCGTCCATTAGACTATCCCTTGAACCAGGCACCAGTTTGAAGTATTCACCAGCCCTGTCACTGATAGTTGGAATGACCCAAGTTAAGTGACCCTCTATGACCCTAACCGTAGTATCAGCACTAGGTTTTGCCCACAGGCCATTTGTGGGTGACGTGACAGAGAGTGATGGCAGGATGAAACTCCCTGTATGCAGACATTTGTGGCTGCAAGGTTTGAGACCATTACGGGTCATCCTTTGATAAAATGATATTTTAAGCTTTGGTACCTAAGAATTGTTCATGTTTTTTTCTCTCCTCACTTACAGGGTTATTGTATTGTCACTACGTATCCTCTCCGGGCATGCAGTGTATTTTATTTGCAAGATACATTTGCAGATTTATAGACTTGTACGTTTCTGGGTATTGGCAAGTTCAGTGTTCGAGGGATATAAGAAACGTTGAAACATGTTTTTTGTCACTCCTATTTTGTATTTAAGGAGTGCCTTTTTTAAGAGGACTTGTGGTTTTTCATCTTGAGAGATGATTACTGAAAAGAGTAACTGATTCCAGGAGTGTGTGTTTGATGTCTCTGTCTTGCAATTTTAATGAGCTCATCATTGTGAGAAGAGATGCTTTTACTTTGGATCTCTGAAAAAAGCCGACACTTAGGCCTAGTGTGTGAGTGTAGTTAGAGTATCTATTCTGAGTTAGTATCTGCTGGCACATAAGCTTTTTAGGATAAAAATCAACATTAAGACAACAAAGACCCATGATGCATGAGAATAATTACACTTTATTTTTATAAACAGTGACAGACAACAGACAACGGTGAGTTATGTTACAGTGTCCTTAAGTTTATAGTTAACTGTCTCCTTAACTGCTTTGGTTTAGTTAACTGCTTTGGTCTCCATCAAAATAGAAAATCTTCATGAAGATTCAGAAAAGGGGATTTATTTGCCGTTTTCTTATTTTATAACTTTAATCAGACTAGCCATTATGTACAGATGCAGAGGGTGAGATCTCAAGTTCATTTTGAATGGGAATAACACAACTTTCATTCAACGACAGCAAAGCATAGATGAATGATGAACGATGTAGTGCTATATGTGTCAGACAGCAGCCTAGTCACAGTGGAACACAGAGGGCCAAAACGTACGTAACCTTTGACTGCTCATTCAAAAAGCTGCTTTTAGTTTGAACAGAAAACATAAGCCAGTTTCTACGAACTCTTGCTCCAACCTCGCTCGTCTCTTTAGACAGATATCCTGCTGATATTCTGAAAACTATTTGGGTTAATTGTACAGTTTCTCAGTAGGTCTTTGGCTTTGATGTTATGCATTGAATATGAAATATAATATCCATAAAACGTGGCACTTAAGTGCCTTTCACATTTCTCAATACTCAATATTCAGAGAATCAGATCAGGACCGAGCAACAGGAGATTGTCCATGTCACACATGGTGGTAATACTCCATATGGTTTGGGCAAGGAGTGGAACTAGAAAAGAGGCTACAGAGTGGGGCTGGGCCAAAAGTGATCTCACAAGATGATTTTTTATATTGATCAGGGTCGATAATTTTCACGATATATATTTAACAAAAATAATAATGTTGAATTTGCAGTTTCAAGAGTATTCTCCTTAGGACAGAACACAAAACAAACCAGAAGGTTAATTATGGTTTATGAAATACAATTATTAATTGATACTCGATGACAAACATTCACAAGAATCAACCAATCAAATGGCTTTATGTTAAACACTAAATGAATAAAATTATAAAATAACAAATTGCTTGTTTCAAACATGTCTCAAACATTTTAGAGGTAGTACTGACCTGAACATTGATTAAAGAATATAATAAAAAGTTAAATGTTGAAGATGATTATGCTACTGTATTCTGTGAATATTGCACATTCTTGAGCTTGCAGGTAGTTGTTCAGTTCAGCTTCATCAGCCTCCTGCTCTGTAAGACCTGATGTGGTTCGAACATGTGACCACATATCATCTCTGAGCTGCCGCTCCACCTTTACCCTCCACTCTGCGTACAGCTGAGGGACTGATGTTTGGCAGAGTGTACTTAGTATCCATGACAGTCATTAGCTTCTTGAAGCCCTGTTTTTAAATTCTGCTTATCTTTAGCAGCACAGTACGCAATTGCACTCGTTATGTTTTTGTAGTGCTTTGGTTTCCTCTCATATGTGGTAATGGCTGAAAAAGAAGCAGCGATTGTTGGTTGTTGAAGTGAAGTCTGACTAGTAGAATTGGTGGGGCTGTTGGCTACTTGCAGAGAGGCTGACACTACCATGACAGCACTAACTCATGCTTTCAGACTTCTGTTAAGATGGCACCTGTTGAGATGATGGAAGAGGTTAGTGGTTGCTGACACATCTTGACAACTAATGCTGGTCTGTCCTTTGTCAGATTTCAGGTAGCCGAACTATTTCCAAATAAGTGAAGTGCTTTGACTTTTTTCTTTGGTTCAGCTCCTTTGTCTTTGTCATTGTCTTTGGTTTCACTAGTCGGACCGCACAGTTTCTTGTGTCGGCTACACAGTTATTCTGAGTTGATGTAACTGGGAGGGGCCAGAAACATAAATCCACCACATGCATTTGTGTCTCTGCTCAGTGTTAATTTTGACAGCAAATACTGATTTATTCTTAGTCTTTTAAATAACAAATCATTTAGTTTTAGTCATATTTTAGTCATCTCAAATCATTTAGTCTAGTTTTAGTCGACTAAATATAAGAGTTTTAGTCTTAGTCTAGTCTTAAGTCTTTTAGTCTTAGTCTAGACTTAGTGAGTGGTAAATATCTTTCTCTCTCTCTCTGTCTTTCTCTAGCTCTCTCTCTCTCTCTCAATTCAATTCAAATGGCTTTATTGGCGCGAGGTAACATATTGCCAAAGCAAGGGTTTGGAAAGAAAAATAATGACAATAAAGTAAAACAAGATTTACAACAAATAACTTAGAATCGATACTGTTGGTAATACTGATTGACTCAATCATAGTCACAATCAATCACAGTCAATAAGTAATTAATAACAATAAATCAATCAGTTTGTGTCAGCTGAACATTCTCTCTCTCTCTCTCTCTCTCTCTCTCTCTCTCTCTCTCTCTCTCTCTCTCTCGTCTGTAAATGTAGCTTCAATTTGGTGGTGTTTTTGCTCTGACATTTCTGTTGTTCATGAGGCATGCCGTTGCCCTCAGAACGAGTGCACTGCAAAACATTAATGCTAGTGTCTTGCTTACGCAAAGTCAGCTGAAATCCGTCAAAGCTGTGCAACTAAATATCATGTAAACAACCTTACTCTTGTGAAAACGTCCAGAAAACTGTGCAAAGTTCTGCAAACTCGTCTTTGTTCTCCTTCAGTGTAAATGCTGCTGCCTGCACTGTTCAGCTTGCCGCGGCTTTTTAAAATGACTCTGCTGCTTCTGCATCGGTCAACCTGCCATAAAGAGATTCGCTCTGATTGGATCTCTTCTCCATTCATCCCTCCCCAACATTTTCATCTCGTTTTTATTCATTGACTTAAGTGTCAGTTATATTTCATCACATTCTTCGTCATTATATCTGACTTTGTATTTAGTTTTCGTTTAGTTTTCGTCCGTGAAAAAGGTTTGTTGACGAATATTTTTCGTCATGGTCTTCGTCAACGAAATTAACACAGTCTCTGCTGTGTGATTGGCTGTTGGTGTGCTGTTTTCTAGGTAGAGGAAATGAACAAAACTCATCATCATTATCATGGAAAATTGTATCGTGAAAATGATCAAGATCTTTTTTTATAGCCCAACCCTACTACAGAGTGACATTTCTGTTTTTGCTATACTTTTAATACTTCATGCGGTTGGATGTATCCGCAATAGAAACAAAAAAGTGGAGAGTAATATACAGGGAGGCAGAGAAGAGTACATAGCAGCTACACTCGTGCGTAAAAATACCCCCATAGAAACAATGCTGCAGCAATTTGGATAAAGAGACTGAGCCAGGAAATAATCTGGGCCGAAGTTTTGCAGTACTTTTATGATCAGTTGTTTAAACACCATTTTTAAATATCCCAGTACATATTTGAGTATTTGTTTCAATGTGGACTGATTACGGATCGTCATCAAGCCCAGTGACTGGTTGTGAATTCCCCCCGGTCAATTGTCTGCTCTGTTCAAACATGTGGTTCTCCTGGATGTAGGACTAGAGAGCTTGCAGGTAAAGTCGGGGGGCAAAGAATGCCGACGTTCGTATTCACACATACGGCTCCTCCAGGTACTATCTGGATAAATCCGGAGTTACAATACATGTGTGAAGGGGGTTTTAGTCAAGGCTGGTCAGTTTAGAATGACTAAAAATACAGCTAATGGAGTGCAAAGTAGCATGCGTCCTGTAAAAACAGACAGCAGCCAATAGTGTGGAATGTAGGTCACGCTTCGCCCCCACCCCCCCCAACCACCAAGTCACTGATACTACCTCTCTCAGAACTGGCAGCTTCCAGTGAACATGGCCGCACCGGAGACATAACACAGCCTTGGTACTAAATACAGTACCGAGGTGGTTATCTCGCCAGGTTTGCCATCTCATGCCATCACATGGCTGAGTCAGTGAATGGGACCCTGTACCATGCTAACCAGATAGCGGCAGCTAATGTTCAACTTAACGGTAAGAAAGCTACCAGTATCTGTCAACCAGGTAGCTCTAAAAAATGAACTCCACAATTTTACTGGCCTCTGTTGTCATTCTTGGAGCCCAGTCTGGAGGGGTAAATTGAGAAGTTTGTGGGTATTGGTACACTTGTAGTTTATTTAGCAAGAATCAAAGCTATCTGTCCAGTGTTTCTCCAGGCAGAGCAGCAAAAGGAAAACCAGCAAATATTTCCTCATTCCTCATTTTTAAAGATTTTGCAGGGAGCGACAAACTTTGAAATACCATTTAAATTATTATTTTTTTAAAAATACAATTTTTTTTTACCACAGTTTGGCCAGATACTGGCATGCAGGTGAGATATGGAGCAAGATGTAAACAAAATACTTCAACAGTGATTTCAGCCTTATAGGAACTTTATAGACAAGGGGTCCCTTAAGGGAAACAGGTTGGGAACATCTTTATGGAGTGACAGACTCCATGTAAGGAAGTGGTTAAGGTTGATGGATGATGGTACAATAATATATATAATGCTCAAGTACTGGCCAGGCCATGCAGAAAAGTTCACAGTATGAATATAAAGAATATATTAGATAGTTATCCCCAAATTAAGTACGTTCATGTAACACATTGAGTCAAGGTGTAGTAGCATAGACCGTGTGTAAATGTACGTGTGGTGCCTATTTAGGGGAAGATAAGAGTCAGTTTCAGATGATGAGGCAAGCTGCAGTCTTTTGGTGTGTGGTTTTGGTCCTCCAAATGGAGAGTCTCAAAGAGAGTGTGTGACTAACAACAAGCCTCCTGCACATGCAGCTCACCTTATGTCATGAAAATGGAACCCAAGTGAAAAATTCATATGTAACACAGAGCAGACACATAAGAGAGAGGGAGAAAGACACAGGGCTGGGCATACCAGCTGTTGGCAGTAAAGAGACCAGAGGTAGAGAGAGGTGAGCAGAAACTTAAGTATAGAAATAAAATGGAGGAACATCTGGACGTAGTCTTTCGTGAGTCATGTTCCCAGAGTCAAACCCAATGTTAATAGGGTTGATAACGTTAACCAGGGATGAGAAGCTGGTGAGTTGCAGTCTGTCGCTTGTAGCTCTTCATCTAACAGCTTGTTCTTGTTCTATTTCTCCCACAGACTGTTTAAAACTACTTCCTGACATATTGTATTTCAAACTTATCCTCTGTCAACAAATGCCAAAATGTACCATTGTTTTATTCTGTAGATACATTTTTGATGAACAATAGATCCAAATGTTGTGGCAGAAACAGGTCTCTATAAAAATGTTGCTAGAACAGTATAATAGTCTTTAAATCTAAGACGATTTAAAATCTCATTTCACGATCATGATAGAATAACAATATATTGCCCCAGCCAAGGGTTAATGTTCTTACAATGCAGACATTTACAAAGCATTTCTACTTTATGTTATACCACAGTTATGGAAAGCACAATGGCTAATATCAATGTAATTTTATATTTTGAAAAATTAGGATGTGGAAAAAATGGGATATGAGTGTATTAGTTTGAATATTCTTGAAAATACTGAGTGGCTTTGGGTGTTTGGAGGCCAGGGTTTTAAATTGGGCATATTTCCCACCACTCTGTAAACACTACACTCCGCATGTGGCCTGACAGTGTTTACAAGATAGTGAATTAGAGCAAGACCTGCAGGTTTTTGTGCTCATTAAATTTGAACATGACCTTCAGGTAAATGTTCTGCACTCTGACAACTGCATTCTGAATAAAAATATATTTATAAATACACTTGGCTGCAGTCCCCAATAGATTTCAGGAAGACATCAGCCATGTCAACACCATAATCATCCTCCATCTGTTCCAGTCTGACCGTCTGCTCAACCAGTTGCTCAATCTGGGTCAGTGCCTTCTCCTGCATTGCTCTCATACAGGTTGCTGCAGCTTGTACTTTTTTTATATAATTATGTAAGCAGTCTTGTGATTCCTCCATCTTTCGAATTCTACCCTTTGTATTTTCTAGATTATTTTACAAACATTTCTACACAGTACATATTTTTATTTTATGAGTAACAGACACACAAATATATGTATTTTTTTGTTGAACTGCTGTGGTTT
The DNA here is from genome assembly GCA_030272975.1 of Sparidentex hasta. Classification (NCBI taxonomy): domain Eukaryota; kingdom Metazoa; phylum Chordata; class Actinopteri; order Spariformes; family Sparidae; genus Sparidentex; species Sparidentex hasta. The sequence goes on from JARJLU010000720.1 coordinate 33,864, forward strand.
TAGTGAACATCTTCAAATCTCTTTAGATACCAGAAATATAAATTATCTTCTTGTGGCTAATCATAGACAGATCCCACCCCAGCTGTTGCATTAAAAAGCTTGATGTCAACAAAGACAGAAAACAATGTAAAATTAGGAAATTCTGCCCTTTGTAACCCAGGCTGAATATACACTCAAGCTCTGCCTCGGTCTGGCAAGAAACATTTCAAACAGAGCAGAATTAATAACTGCTTGCCTTCCTAACTATGGTAACAATGGCACTATGACCTTCTTGACTGTGGTGCAAGAAAATGTGACTGAATTTTCCCTAGTCTGACTTAAATATGTAGAAAAAATTAGCACATACAGGAATGTTAATGTAGGGTCAGGGTCTCGAGTGTAGCTTTAAGAGATTCCCCAGCAACATGTTTTCACCATCTTGTTATCTTCATTTTCTTTTCAGTATAAATGAACAGAGTACATATGAGTTTAACAGTAAACAGGTGTGACATTGTGACTTATGTCACATATGCAACCGCGTGATACAACTGAAATGGGGCCCATATAGTGCTATTACTAGTAGAAGAACTCCACAGGCTACCATGATGTTGGCATGTGGGCCTGCAAAGCCCATTAGTACATTTATATTGGGCTATACAATGAAGTTGACTTGATTTGCTGCAGTATTGAGATAGAAAGATACTATGATTTAAACTAGATACTACATCCACTGTATTGTTTGTGTTAGAATAACCAGTGCTGGATGCCATCAAACAGATGTAGACTCGTTTATTTATATTTGGGCATACTTTTGATGCCACTGCCATCAGTGAAGACAGCATGAAGACACGATTTATCAGAGGAACTTATTTTAGCCTTCAGATGAGTTTCTTTTTAGGGAGAAAGACATTGCAAAATATGAGATGGATCTCAGAATAGTTTGTTTTATTCTTTCGAAACACTTTAATAACCCCTGGAGTATTCAACATTTATGGAGGTAAACACACCATGAAGCTGTGAATGCTTTAAGTTTATGTCAGTTTTAAATGATAACAGACTACATTTGCATGGATCTCCTATTTTCCCCTATTGTTGTTCAGTTTAGGTTGGATATGGGGGGATGGCCTGTTTGTTCAGATAAAACAGATTACATCACAGAGTATGGGCTGTGCCACAGATGAATAGACAATATTATGTGAAAAGTGATTGCTTCTGTATTAACTTGTCATAATGAATGCTTCAAAGAAACCCCTTAGTAATTTCTAATCTGGCTAGAAAGCTATTTGTTACCCCTTCACAGCCTCAATTAGAACACCAGTATGAATACCAACAAATAACAATGAATTACCAACAGAAAATCCTTGGACTAAATTTGCTAACTCTTTTTCTCTTTAACAAAACCACACCTTCCAAGTTGAATATGCTGCACAAATCATAAATATATTCTAAACTTTGTTCAGGGCTCCTGCCAAACTTATATCTAACTTGCTTGTTATTAATCTATGCTACATATTTTTTCTTCTCCATGCATAGTTGGTGTAATAAATTTGTATTGTCTTGATAAATGTCACTGACTGAAATTCTTTTTTTTTTTTTTTTTTATCTTTCCAGGCAAAATCAACATTAAAGCAACTTGATGGAGATAACTAGAGCAGTCCCTTTAAGATGACACGCACAGACCCGCCTGACATACTGTTATCAACTGTGCATCAAGATATAAAAGTGGTCCCCATTTCTTCACACTACAAGTCCTTGCAACCCTCCAAACAATGTGATTCTATAAATTACAGCACACTGGAGGATAGTAAGAGCAAAATAAATAAGAGGCACTGCCGTAACATTGACTATAAGTCACTGGAGTACCCCAAATCACACAAATATTCAATGGAGTCTCCATACAGGAAGGCTGACAGGCATGCAGCTAACCCAGATGTTTCCTGGAATGCCTTGGGCCGCCAGCAGAGATATCGCTTTTCAGCTCCGGACATTTTCAGCCATAGGCTAACCCCTCAACCAATGGCTGCAGATATGGCCAGTGAAGTAGTTGTCCCTGAACAGAAAAGAAGGACCAGGTCAAAAAGTGCCCCTCGAGTCCAGACCAGTCTCACTCCTGTGTCTTTTGAAGGGTCCTCATCATCAGGAAGAAAGGGCAGGGAGTCGCAAAGGGCTCCAAGAGACTCTCGCTGGAGGCCAGAAGTATCACCGCGTAGGGAATCCTCCTATGCAGCAACAAGGGCTCATATGCATGAAGTCCATCCGATTAAGTTGCAGCCTCAAATGGGTGACAGTGGTAAATATTCACCTCACTATGGTGCTGATAATTCTGAGGATGGGGGGCTCGATAAACCAGCACTCAGTCCTCATGTTAGGTGTCGGGTGGATATCAAACCTGATGATGGAGCATTACATAATTCAGGAAGGAAACAGGCTACGCCGCAAATGGACATACCCTGGCAGAGGCACCACAGTGGGGGAAGTCGGAGTCTGACTGTGCCACGTCATTTTTCCTACTCAAGAACACCAACTCCCACTGATTCATTAGGTACAGAGAGCAGGCAAGCTTATCAATATTCCCGCAGCATGCCAAATAGCTACATACAGCCCATGGAGATTCCCTTGCAGAGAATGCCTTCATCAGGTGATTACTATGAAAGGGAACGCAGGACTCATTCCAGTCCTAATGTGCCAACCAAATTTTTTTATGCGGATGACCCAGGGAGATATGTTACTACTGCCCCTCCTCAACCAAGTTCTTACTTTCATGATGAACGTTATACACCAGGACAAACATATACTCCAAAAGTGCAATATGTGCAAGATCCAAGGACTCGAAGGGTACACGCAGTAGCTACAAGACCTTATTATCCTGAGATGGAGACCTATCCATACTCAATGCAGTCAGGGTATCCCAAACCTTATGCCGCAACTGAACCAGGGCCATACATCATACAGACACCTCCAGCAAGAATATTTTATGGGGATGATCCAAGAACATATCAAATACAGACTGCTCCACCAAGATTATATTATTCCAGCGACATGTATGCAATGCCACCAGAGCATCATATCCCAGCAAGGGCATATTACACAGAGGGCCGAAGGCATGCTAGAGTCATTCAGGCACAAACAGATGACTGGTATGGCTCAGATGCATCTGGTTACTCCACCAATCCTGCCTCTTACGTATCTCAAGTCACTCCAACCAGAGTCCGTCAAGAGCCTGTTTTAACACCCTGGTATGCAAACCCATGCGTGGAACCTCAAAGAATTGGCACAGATTCAAAATCTTACTCAAGGTCCTGGGACAACATTCTTAACCCTCGGGTCGAGAGGGAACAACCTCTTCCTGTACAGCGGGGTCAGAGCTATGATGATCTCCTTGAGTCAAGGAAGCCTGCAGCAGTCACAGGTGACAAACCACAACCAGTGGTAGTCAATCTCTCCAGTTCACCAAGACGCTATGCAGCCTTATCAATGTCTGATAACTCTCTAATTGACAAAAGCCCAACAGAGACATCAAAGAGCACTCCTGGTAAACTCTGGTTTATGACTCCTGAGATAACAATCACTGACAATGACATTAGACCAGGGAAACTTAATAAGGCTGAAGGACGGTCTGCCAGTTGGGACATTCTTGACTCCAGAAGCACTGAGGGCCCAGAACTGTCTCAGCCTGACTTTCAAAGCTCAACCAAAGAGAAGACACATGATAATGCCTCACTACAGCAAAGCCTTGAACAACTTGATGAGCTTTTGGCAGATCTTGTGACTGATTATAAGCCACCCAGTAGAAGAGCAAGTGAGGACATTCTGGATCAACTAAAGAAGTTAATTGATGAGGAAGAAGCAGTATCTCTATCCAGAAAGAGCTCAAGGGCAGGTACAGAGGAACCAGCTCCACTTGACAAGCAGCCAACCTCAATAAGAATGAATCCTGATGCTTTTCGAGACATGGACAGTGATGCAATGAAGAGTGCAGATGAGTGCTCCCCAGATCAGAGCCCAGATGAGGATGATACAATGATGTGCTCTAACAACAAATGCCGGAGGACAGAGACCCTATTCAATGCTTGCCTATATTTTAAATCCTGCCACAGCTGCTACACCTACTATTGCTCCCGTAACTGTCGCAGGGAGGACTGGGACATTCATAAAGAAAGCTGCCTGTATGGAAGAATTGGCAGCACATGTCGTCACATTATCAAACACTGCCGGGAGACTGTTGAAGTCCACAAAGCCTTCTCCCGTATTGCCAAAGTTGGCTACCTTTCTCGAGGTAGAGGAGTTCTCTTTCTTGGTTTTCCAAACCCTGCATCATCCAGTAACTTCCTGCAGTATGGCCTGGATAGTCTACTTATGTCTCCTACATACCTGTCCCTCCGAGAGCTTGAAAGCTTCAAGGACAACCTAGGGGAATACTGTAAAGAGCTGCAGGAAGCTGGTAAAGAGTATGACCCAAATGAATGTTTCATCTTGAATGTATCCATTGCTGTTGGTGACCAATTACCTGAAGGGCCATCACCAAGAAACCAAGCTCCAACTGTCAGAAAATATGCAAAGGTAGCACTGGCTTCCTTCAGCCCCGAGAGAAAGGTTCACAAGAAAGAGAGTGACATGGAAACGCTGATCCTCACTCCACCTCCAGGAACAGCAGATATTGACAAAGAGGGAGAGGAAGGCAGGAAAGCTAGGGAAATCTGTTTCATCAATATACAGCGGGAGTTAAGGATTCGAGGGGTTTTCCTACGCCATGAATACCCACAGGTATATCAGCAGCTCTGTGAGTTTGTGGAAAGTAACAAAAGGTTTACACCCACAACTATTTATCCTATTGATAAGAGGACCGGTAAACAGTTTATGTGCATGATTATGGCTGCCTCTGAGCCCAGGACTTTGGACTGGGTAGGCACCCCTCATCTCCTTGATGACATTATTTAAGTGCACCTTTTGTTGTAAATATATATATGTATAGAAATACATATATATTGTTACACATATTTATATATCAATCCAATTACAAACATTTGTAGACGAGTATTTTGTTATCAAAATTAAATATATTCATGTCTGCTTGGTCAGTATTATTCTTTTTCAGAATATTTCCTGTCAGATGCAGAATCAGTACAGTGCATTATTTATTTGAATCTTTTTAACCAGGACATACTTTTTATCCACCACAAGTCATTTATCTGTATTGTGGTCATTTACTGCAACAACACATTCCCTGTGTTAGGGATTACCTAAACTGACATTCTGGTATTTTGATTATTTCAAATGATTAGTCATGTTCTATGTTCTTCTAAACTTAGCCTGTTAAAATGAGAGAGTTTCTGTGGGTGTGTACAACATTTTGTGTACGACTATTTTTCATATGTGACTTTAATGGTATGTCAGGCAGAAAATATCGAACATTATTTTCTTAGCTACATAAATACTTTCTATGCAAAGTTGCTTCATAAGGTAAGTACCACATTCCTGTAGAAGGAGATGTTCCTGTTATAGCATATTAAAGTAAACACATCTGTAAAGAAAGTTTTTGTTTACATTGAGATCAAATGTTAAAAGTTTTAGTTGCAACATAAATCCTCATCATAAATAATATATTATATTATTATTATTATAATAATATTATATTATTACTATAATAATGAAAACAGAAAAACAGATAGTTGTGTGACTTGAAAAATCTACAAAAAAAACAAAACAGACACAACATCTTGTTGTTGCTTAGGTAGGAAATTTCTTCTGAAAGTTAATGTTAACCTCTTTGAGGCTGATGATGTACTTTGGTTGAAGGCTAAATTCAGTAGTTCTTTAATTGTGCACTGCAGAATTACTGGATTACTGTTAGACTTGAAAGCAACAACCACAATGGATATTAAAATGGTGCAAGCGACACAGAAGGTGTTGGCTTGTACTGTTCAGTTTTAAACACTGTGAATAGTGAGAGTTATCTAATACAAAACAAAACTTGGTATAATACCAACAAATCATGCAATTTCCTATAACGCTGAAGTTGATGAGTTGTATTTTTAGATATATTTACAAATAAAAAATATATTAATTAGCAGCAGGAGTTTTTGTCCTTAGAAAAAGGTGAGCCAGATTTGGCACAGTAGCTATATGGTACATAAATGCTTAAAAAAGACTTAGTTGTCTATTTGTGCTGCACTACGTTTATTACATGTGTGATTGATACTGTCCTTTTCAGTTTCAGCAAATCAGAATCATTGCATTGCTCAGTGGTTGCAGAAGTTTAAGCAACATTTATCAGTGCAACTTGGCCATGTTGCCTCACCCCTCCAAATACATTCATTACTTGATGTAAGAGTTTTAGTGTCCTTAATACCAAAATTACTGATAGCATACTGTTGATTATTTGAAACTTACATTTCAGTTTTTTTTTTTTTGTTTTTTTGTTTTTTTAACTCAACAGTTTTGCTGGAACATATCGTATGTTATGTTAATATCCAAACTATTTAACATTGTTCGACTGACCTAATTTGACAAATGACTGCACAAATCCAGAAGATGTGAAGGAACATTTGTCAATCAGTAAAGGTAGAATAAGCTGTTTTCTCCCATTATTAATCATTGTTCTCCATAGGAACTCCCTCCCTTGTGATATCTCTTTCCTTAGAGTCTGTAAGACAAAGTACAGTGAAACTTGAAGCACATATATATTTGAAAAAATGTTTCACTGAGTTACACTTGTTTGGCTGAAAGGACGTGCTGTACAGGTTCAGTGAAAAGTTGCTGCATGTGACTCTTTTTCTATGTTCTAATCTCATTTTAACATGACATTAATGCTAGTAACTTGCTTGATGAATGGACTCGTGAAAGTGAAAACTACTATGCTGTGTAGATAAATAAATAAATTTTCCATTTTTGTCAGTCATTCAAGTTTAAAATAATGTGTCAATGGCAATGAAGAGGAGACCTCACTAAAATGTCTAGTAATCTTGTATTTTTTTATACTTTCAACATATGTGTCTGAGTGTGTCTATTTATAAACCATATCTAATAAATGGAATGGGAACTCTGCCTGCTGCTCTCTGCCTTTTCTTGAGGGGAAGTGCTGTACCTGTCCAAGCATCTTACACTTTCATGTCTTTCATATTTCTTCGAAGGGTTGGAGGTGTAAACAGGATGATGTCATAAGGGTGAGAGATGTATTGTTTTTACATGGAGGACTTAGGTTGACGATGTTTAAAATTTTTAGACGAGAAATGGAAATAATGGGGAGACCTTTTAAGAAATGTTGATGTAATTATCCCAATACATTTTCCTAAGAGTGAAACATGACATATCATATGCATACAGTGAAAGTCCAGTTAAATCACTTAAAAATGGAGCCAATCCAAATTTTGTTTTTTTGTGTTGTTTATTTTTTATGTTAAAACTGTCACAGTTGAAATGTAAATCATGAGACAGTTTGGTAGTTTTATTTCCAGAGTAAGAATGCTTAACTTGGTTTGTGAGCTTTATTTACAATACAACTTCAATGTCAGTTTAAACTGAAACGCATTTTGCCACCTCCACTCAAGAACTATACCAATACAGAAATGCAGTTACACATGTGAACTCCTGTATATGTACTGCACATTATCCATTTTCTTGTACAGTGTTGCATAATGAAACATAAACTTGTGTCTGGTGAATGTGAAGAGCAGCAACACGATGTTGATGGTGATATGATTAACATCTTCATATTAAAAGTTTGACGTCTGAGAAACACTCTCCATCAACTTGGGCTGTGTGTGAGCGCCAAGCATCGGTGATGTAACCACAGAGTCTAAACACACTTCGCCCGTCAAGTGCAACAGCTTGATTCAGGATGTTGTGTCGCAGACAGATGGGGGCACAACAGTTTCTGAATTCCTGTTGTCTGACGAGCCTGAGACCCATTCGTCCATTTTCTTTTCTGCTACCATAAGAAAAAACCAGGAGCAGCCTTAGATCCAAGCTTGATTAGCATGCCTCTTATCCCAACTCTCTCTCGCCTCCCTGGGGCAGAGCAGCCGGTCAGGTTGCATCATCAAAAGATGCTGTGGGCAGTGACCATCTCAAAGTTTGCTGTTCTTCATCCAAAACACACAGTGTCTTCACCAATGCTGATTAATTTATCTCTGTCATAGACAATATCTGTTTCAGCAATTAAGAAAAAATAATAGTTAAAAAACGAAAATGATGAAGAATCCGAGGAAGCTTTAGGCTGCTGCACCTGTATGTGCCGGCTTTGTCACAGTTACATCACAAACCATCTCTTGATGTTGACGGTTTATTACAAGACATGTACAAATCATCAGAGGGATCAGCACAGGGATAGTCAGGTATCACTGGTGATATCAGGGAACGAGTCTTACTGTTGTCCTGCTGACATTAGGAACCACCCACTAATTGCAAGTACAGTGTTAAAACAGATTGCACTATAGTCCTATACAGGCAGTTCAGCAGTACAGTGCTCATTTTCATTTTGCATTTTTCATTTCTCATTAACAGGGAGTAGGTTATCAGATGACGAACTGAAATGCATTTTAATGATAACTATACATATATTTACCATGTAATACATATAAATTGTATTGTTTTATTATTATTTTGTTTTGGAATACATTTGTGTAGTAGTCATATTGTTTGAATTGTGTTATGGATGACACAAACAATGTTTTTTTTTTGTTTTTTGTTTTTTTTGGAAAGCTAATACTATTCACTTCTGTGTAAAACTGTTCAGTGAACTACATCATCAAACTACGTCACCAGATATGTGAGTGTTAAACGAGACAATGTCTCTTACATGACTGTTGGGAGTCTTTCTAATCAAGCATTTTCACAGTCTTGCACAGTCATACTTTTGGGTTTAATGTATCTATTAAATTAACAAACATCATATGTGTATTTCATGGCACAATTCAAACATGGACAAAAATAATTTGTCCTTCCCTTTTAACTACTCTGCCTACTTTTTCTGAAATAAGGTTGAATGGTGGTCCACTGATAGGGGAGGTCCCATTTATTACATCCCATAATCTCAATGAGTCAGACCGGACAAATGTACAAAGACAGGTGACTGCTTTTGTTATCACGATAGCAAAGTTTTGTACCTTTGTAACACAAGCAAGTTCCATTTGCTTAAGAAGGCTGCTCTGGAAGAAGATGATGTTGAAAGTAAGTGAAGGTTGGCGGTATTACCTAAGGACCAGCATTAAGTGATTACAGGGTTTTTACAGTTTAACTTTTTACACCACTATACATGGTGTGGTGGAATTTTAGGTACAAAATGTCAGATTTTCACCTACAATATGAATCTTCTGTTCTTGTCTGGTTTAGTTTTGTGCTTCCTCCCATCTGTTCCCTTCCCTATCTTTTTCCTGTTTTTTGTTTTTCTCTCTCTCTCTCTCTCTCTCTCTCTCTCTTGCTCTTCAGGGACCTCCATGGGACAGTATGGAGCCCTGGACTCTGGTACCTGTTCCATTGTCCTCCATCGGTCCTACAGCCATGCATGCACCACCTTTGGTTTATCAATCAATAACTCATTGAACTGCCATGGACATGGGCTTAGTTACAGCTGTGTGTGTGTCTGTGTGTGTGTATGTAGACATGTGTGTTTGTGTGTGTGTGTGTGTCTGTGTGTCTGTGTGTGTTGGTGTGCATGTGTTCACTGAATGTAGGTCATGACAGTGAAAGAATGTAAAGCAGTAAGGGTAAAACAGTGCAGGCCTCATTCTTCTCTCTGGTCATTGAGCCTCTCGGCTCAGCACCTTTTGTGCCTGCTGGCAGTCTGACAGGACTGGAGGCTCAGATAAATGCAGCACATTAGTGCACTGTAGTTCATTCAAGAGAACAGCTCAACTGTATGCACAGTCAATGGAAGTGCTCTGAGAACCCATCAGTGATTGTGTGCATCTTCACACAGAATGTAGGTCATGTGAGTAAAAGGGGCACGTAGGATGGGCCTCAGAGTTTTGGCTTAGCGTCAAGATGGTCCCTTTACTAAACTGTGGGACTGCTGATAGAATGGACTGGATATGGTTTATTATCATTTTTAATAATTCCAATGACTTGACTACTGCTGTAGCTTGATGGGTAGGAATAAATAAATGTAGCAGTTTACTTCATAAAGTTTTCTATTGGCAGTAAAGAAATGATCCTGCTGAAATAAAACACATAGACTGATTCAGGTCATGGCCATTATTTTTTTTAAAATATGATATACGGTCTCTAGAGGTGGGTGATTTGAACTAAGAATTCTGGGAAAAAAACAAAGTTGGCATTACAAGTCAGAAACTTGGGCATGATTCACCAAGCAGGACTTAAGCACATGACATCACAGCAGTATGGAACTATTACATTTTACCGATTCATCACATTTAATTTTAAGTATGCAGACAACACTGTCTCGATGTCTGGAAGTGCAGTCATCAGTGTACAGTGTGAACGGGGGGGCTGAGCACACGGCCATATGGGGGTAGAGGAGGTGTGACTGTTTCTCAAAGCAGTGCAGCGTGACAGTGCCACAAGGTGAGAATCGTTAAGACAAGACGCTGCAGACTTTTTAGGTACAGAGTTGTGTTGTGTGAAAGTGATATAGATGTCATTGTCATGTCCCTGTGTTGAGCACCGTATTCGATTTACCCTAGCATAGCATAAAGGCTGGAGGCCAGGAGACAGCTAGCTGGCTCTGTCCAAAGTTTCAAAACAAAACTATCGACTTCCCTAAAGCTCAGTAATTATTTGATTTTGTGTTTGCTAAATTTGTATGAAAACAGAAAGGTGAAAGTGAGGTTTTGTGAGTTACATGCTGGAATTATTTGTCGATGGACAACAGTTTATTCATCCACCCAGCACTTCTAGACATCTCCCGCTTTAGTGCAAGTTACCATATCTGCTTATGACCAGGCCTCAACACAGGTGTGATAGTACCAAACCTGGGGACCTCACTGTGATAAGCAGAGTAGGGATTTCTGGCACAACACATGCTAAAATCTGTTGGTCTATTAACAGTTTCTCTATACATGTGACAACAAGACCTCAGAAAGCTGTACACAAAATGAGAAATAAGAATTTAAGATTAAGAAATTAAGAAGAAGTTGAACAAAGCTCCCCTTGAAACTGTCATTTTTACATAACTTACCAAAGATTTACATAAGGAGATACAAAATGTTTATAGTAAACTTACAGGTGTTGTTGCTGTAGTTTTTGGGCAGAGCAAGCTTAGCCGTTTATTTAATTAGCAAAGAAATAAGAAATCATCATCTACAGCAGGGGAGGGGAACCTGTTTGGTCCAGCCCGTGAGGCAATCCATAAGTACACCCATAACAAATTAATTCTAGAAAAATTATTTCAAAGGTGAAATTACATGCCCCCAGGGTGGGTGTCTGTCTTTCCGGGCCATAACCAAGGTCATTGAACACATCATCAGCGTAATTGTCATGGCGTGTCATCTCATCGGGACATGTCCTCAGTGATTGACAGGTGACAACAACAAGAGGAGACTAGTGTTGGCTAAAACGGAAGATGGCAAGTAAGAAAAAAAAAGTAGATGTGGTGTGTCGCTCTTTTATACAGAAGCTGAGAACTTTTTTATGCACTGTTATCTCGTGATAAGGACTTATTATCTCGTTATCTCGATATAACAAAGATTGTTTTCTCGTGATAACGAATTAATTTATTTTGTTATCTCGACATAACAAAGATTGTTTTCTCGTGATAACGAATTCATTTATTTTGTTATCTCGACATAACAAAGATTGTTTTCTCGTGATAACAAATTAATTAATAATGTGTTTGTCTTGATTTCAACATGCAAGAGCTGCCACAAATGGCTTCCATAGACGGCTGTAGCTGTAGCCTACCAGTAAGTTACACTTACACACGTAAGTTTGTTTAGTTGACTGGGTTTGTTTAGGGGCTACCAGTTAGCAGATGAGAGGCTGACAAACTCCCATCTATCCGGCTGCTTCAGCAAAGGTAACGTAAATGTAGGCTGACATTAACTTAGCAATGTAATGTGAAATATAATTAAACATTAATCAATTCATTTAATATTACAGAACACATTATAAATTAATTTTTTATCACGAGAAAACAATCTTTGTTATATGGAGTTAACAAAATAAATTAATTCATTATCATGAGAAAGCAACCTTTGTTATATCAAGATAACCAGATAATAACAGTGCATTAAAAAAAAAGAAAAATCCATGGCCATTCTCATTGCCACTGTGGAGCTGCTCGCGCCAGAAAAAAATTAAGCCGTACCAAAGTGTCAGTTTGTCTTTGAGAACCGTCTCAGATCAGATTACTGACATGACACAGGATAGTATTAAAGGATACTGCAAGAGATTTCCAGATTTTATTTTCAAAACTGACTGTTGCAAAGACTGAGCTCCACTCAAGACTGACTGACCCAAACCTGGAAAACCAGCTGAGAGTAGCATCATCAATGACATCAGAGAGACCTGTTATGTCATCACTGCCACCTGACATCAGACGTCTCACCAAGGAGAAGCAGTTCCAGCCATCACATTAGGCCACACTGATATGATAATGATACTAATAAGTAAGTTTCTTTATGTTCCACCTGAGATTGACAGTAGACAGCCTTATGAAGTACCTCAAATCATTTCAGAGCATTCTGATGTGAAAATAAACAAATATGGCCCTCTTAAATCTCATACATCAGCTTCAAATCACTGAATAAATCACTGTTTTGTAGTTTTTTTTTAAATTTCACATTAGAATGCTCTGAAATGATTTGAGGCACATTATAGGTTATCTACTGCTTAAACTGCTAAACATCAATGAATATAAAAACCAACAGGAACAGAAAATGAATTGGATTAAAATACTAAGGTATATTGAGATGGATAAAATTAAAATTGGCTAAAACATTAATTAATGGTCATGGTTATGTTATTGCAATTAAGTTAAAAAGGCCATAAAAATTATGTTGTGAGCTGTTTATCTTTAAAAAAATGTCATGGCCCCTGGGGGACGGTATGAAATGGACTTTGATAAGAAACAGGTTCCCCACCTCTCTACAGCAATACATTCAAATGTTTCAAGGTCATTGCTGCATTAAGTGACTCACACATATCTAAATCTAAATTGCATTTTCATTTTCTTCTTCAAGACTGCTCATTTTGTAACTTAATTAAAATGATAAAGAAAATTGCATTTGAGATTTAATTTTCAAAAGATGCCCCAGCAAATAGTGACCAAATTTCAATTTGAAATGACAAATATGAATATCAAAATGCATTAGCAGAAATGCATTTTCATTTTAGGGTCATCAAATTGAATTTTGGTACCCTAGTCTTGAAGGAGAAAATGAAAATGCAATTTGGATGATTTATTACTCATTTTATTTATGAGTCAAAAAATGCAGCTATATTCTGAAAATTAAAAAGCATTTCTGTTAATCCATTTTGATTTGAATTATGGAACAGATTCGCTTCCATACCAGACAGCTTAACAACCATTCACACCGGGCTCACCTAGTCATAACAGTTTACATGAAGGCTGGTTGGGTCCCACAAGTGGCCCTAACAACCCTGAAACTCAGAGCTCACACAGGTGCTTAACAACTCTGTAAGGACACTCCCACACAGAGTTTAAGCCTACAACTCCCCTCCAGGGGTGTTGAACTGGGGGGAAAAGTGGGACTGATTACCAGGACCCCAATTGGGGAGGGGGCCCAAGAAAGGCCTGAAATAAAAATGTTGTTTTTATTCATTTTTTTTTTTTTATTTCTGTCTAACTAGTGTAATAACTAACTTAAAATTGGCAGAATAAATCGAATGAGAGACTTTACTCTGTATAAAAAAAAATAGTGGAGGCTGTCTGAGGACCCTCTCCCCCCTCACAACAGATAATGGTTCAGTCCACCCCTGCAGCTGCAGGAGCCAAGATGAGTCTCCAAACATCTTAAGGAGCGGATTGGCTGCTGCTCATCAACATGTCTTTCCCCAAGAAAGCAAAACCAGGGAGCCTTAAACGAAAGGAAAAGGCAGAGAGGTAATGAAAGCAAGGAGAGGGAAGACAACTCCTCACATATTCATTTCAGATGAAAGGTGAGCACAGTTCACAGCTAACACTTTAACAACAGTTAAAGCTGATGTCAGCAGCTGTAAAGACTGAAGGCAGTCAGACAGCCATGAGTCTAGTTTCTCAGTCTCAGCAGCAGCAGGTTCCTCATCCTCATCTCATCCCTCATTAAGTGCTGGCTGAAAGTTATTATTACAGGTAATCATTTCACAATGAGGTCACGGACCTCGTGGTAAAAACTGTTCAAATTTGGAGTGATATTTAGCTATTTTCCCAATAAGCTAGTCTGACATGTTTGGTATCGGTGGATTAATTTCAATTTCAAGATTTCTATGATGGCTTCTTCTTGTGGTTTAAATAAATCTTAAAAACTGAGCCTATGAGGGCCTTCAGAAGACAGTAATTTTAATGCCAGATGATCCACCATCATTTTCAGCAGCAGCTGCCTGTCAGCCCCCTATAAAATAAACATAGCCTATAATCCAAATTTATTGCAGAATGATTTTCATGTAATAAAAACAGTTCTGAAATAAAAAGAGCATGTGTATGTGTATAATATAGTTGAAATTCAGCTATCACTACAATAGAGTGTTTGGTCAGTAGTTTGGGACTCTCAGCTTCCTGCTGTGCAGTAGGAACAGAGGAGAACATTCCTGCTGCATGCAGACTGTGTGACTCAATACAACTCTCAGTACAATCAGAGAAATGATGAGATTTTCTGGAAATCAGAAGATTCAATCACAACAACCATATAGACTCATATATGTATTTTCACACACCAAATCCAAAGCCACCACCTGTGAGTCTTCAGCTGTGGAGATAAATTAGACCTGCATGCAGGACTACAAGGGAGACAGTGAGCAGTAGCCAAGTACCTGTAACTGGTTTGAAGATCTTTGTATTTCTTTTCACAAATGTGGGAATGATGGTCAAAAATGTCATTAAAATGCATAGTTATTTATAAAACAGCATTACATTTTTTCACCGGCCTATACAAGGGCCCATTTAGATTTGTTTTCATGAGGCCCAAAATCCCTGGCAGTGCCCCTGCTCCCCTCCAGTGACAACTGAAGAAGCCTTTTGGATGAGAGTTGAAACGTCTTCAAGATCCTAAAACACATCCAGTTGACTATGATACAGCTCTTAGAATAGTATTTAACAATTTAATTCCTTACAGAACATGCATATATTGACATATACTGAAAGATGTAATGTAATATCTTTTATTCAATACATATATATTTAGTATATACTTAGTATTCAGTATATCATCATTTTCATCATTTTGATTCAAGAATATATGTACATTTGGATAGTTATTGACAATATACAGTATACTGATATGAATTTTAAAATCTATTAATAAAAACATTTTGCATGGATTACTGAATAATATGTGATATTCTTTAAATATAAGGAAATGTGTGTGTGTATATGTATGTATATATGTGTATATATACGTATATATGTATATGTATACAGTCATATGACTGTATATGTATATATGTATGTATATATATGTATATAGTCATATTCAAATGTAGGAAATGTCATTTAACCCCTCCCTGCCCTGTCCGAAACACGGACAGTTAAGATATGCATACACAATAATTGGCCAATGGGGCCGGGTATGCAGCACGCCACGCCACGCCACGCCACGCCACGACACGACACGACACGCCACGACACGACACGCCACGACACGCCACGACACGCCACGACACGACACGCGTGGACAGCAAGGGCCCGTTCATAGCAGCTTGCAGCTTTAATTCTACAAATATATTTTATCAAGTTATCTTCCCTCTCTCTTTACTACAATTGTCTTTTTATAACTTCATCAAGATGAGCAGCAATATTTACTCTACCAAACATACCAAGAAGCACATCATTATCCACGGGGCTCTTAGCTTGTTCATGTTTTTTTCTTTTTTTGCAAAGTACTTTAAATAAGTCATACCTGACTGGATCCACGCTGGCTCGGTTCAAACTGTAAATAAGGTGGCAGGGAAAGCAAAATAGAGCGTCACCCTCACTGCATGCGACCTCACAGCATGCTGTTAGCCACAACTTCTTAGCAAACCAGCCTCAGGAAAAAGACAGGGTGTACTGTCTCCCTCTGATTTGCAGTCTTGGTTATTATGATGTCCAGCTGATCAGGTCCAAACTCTTTCATTCCAAGCTTTTCCTGCAGTGTTCTCCTCTCAAATAGCGTTGTTTTCAGTGACTTCAGTGAATTTGCTTTCTCAGTTTCAACCTATTCTATGCAACTAGCCATCATACAAGGCTTCTCCAACTATCTACCAGCAGTGAAGATCTATATGATTGTTCTTCATGTAAGACAGGTGGGGCAGCACCCTATTGACGTGCCGCCACTGGTTCAGTTTGATCTCCATAATTTGGTCCAGATAATCTGGATAAACTGCCAGTTTTATGACAAGCCTGAATTTTGATATTCAATGATTATGTAAAATCCTGCATTGTATTCAGTAACATTTATAATGATTTCTGTCCACCAAACAGTATTTCTCACTGGTATGGAAACTGCCATATTATCTTAAAATGAATCATTGTCTGACTGCTGTTGTTACTTGTCACATCAAACTTTGCTACTATTGTGTGTCCCATACTTATATACTTATATACTCAAACACACACTATGATTTGTAAAACTGGTGCATTTGAACAGCTCATTATCAAATTTCTGCCCAGAATATTTCCCTGCTGTGTCTCTTGTGCGTCCACATGGCCCATTCATGCTGCAGCCTTCTCACCACTGTGGGATCTTTGTGTGCAGCTGCTTTGTGCTCTTCTCTGCTTGCCTATATATTACTCTCAACTCTGTCATATGACACAAATGCTGTATGTTGTGTGCTGCATGTGCGAACAAGCAAATGTGGACAATATCCCAATCTGATTTTCTGGATATTGTTCAAAGTTGGTATGTGAAAGGGGCTCTGGAGTGGTCACCACTTGTAAAGGATTATAACTAATGTCTCTGGGTTTATTATAATTAAGGTTGAGTCCAGTACAAAGCTCTGCAGTGCTGGATAAGTGAAATCTGCTAATGATCAAGATGGGCCAAGAAACCTTGGTGGTCCGTGATCACTGGCTCATTACAAGCCCTTTGCATAATCCTCCTTCATTATACAGCCTTAATTCCTGTGCTTTGACCTCTGAGAGGAACAGTGGACTTTAAAGGAAATTTCAAGTTCAAGTTCAGTCATTATCTACTCACCCCCATGCTGATAGACAGTTCCATTAAATTCTGTAGACTCCTGAAACATCTGAACGCGAACACAATGAAACAGCAAAACCAAGTTTTTGCAGTATGCTTGGCGCACATTGTAGATCGTAGCCATTCTTGTGCTTTTTTCCACAAACAGGTAACTACCAAGATGTTTCAACAGAGATGTGACAGGTTTCCACCTTGATAGAAGCTGAAATGATATTATTTTGTGACTTTAAATGTGTAACTGCCTCTCTCACAAACCCATATGTTGAGTTCGTACTGGCTTTGATTACCTTGTCTGAAGTGTGGAAGGATTTTGTGCAGTCAACATAGACCCTAAGGACTCTCACAGAACACAGCCTCTGTAGACAGGTACGGTGGAGGATAGAAGGCCTCGAGGACCAGAGGAGGCCTGGAGACAAAATTCCTGGCCAAGACCTTAGGCTCCAAATTGGGGCTTGGAAGAAGGCAGACCTCTCTGTCCCCTTCCACAAACCTGAGGCATGCAACATCCACAGAGAGAGCGTCCAACTCATTCACTCATCAGAAAACAGTCTTCCAACACAGAAGCTGAAGGTCAGCCGAAGGACAGCTTCTGCGGGGACTTAGCTTGGGGACTTGACGGTTGCTGGTTCAAGTCCCACTTAGACCAAAAAAGTATGATGTGGCCTGGCAGTCGGAGAATGCTAGTTCACATCTTTGAGCAAGGCACCAACCCCTAACACTGCTCATCAGGCACTACAGCATGTGTGGCAGCCCCTTCACTCATCTCCTCTACACTGCGTGTGGGCGCCCCTGTGTGTAATGTGAGTGGAAAAAATAATTTCCCAAGTTGGGATTATAATAGTATATTACATTAAATAATTAAAAAGAAAAGACTGGACAGTGGCTCGAAAGGGGGTTGCAGAGGCTGCATATCCTCCAGCTGCTTTAGTATGAGGTCCACAGGATCATGACTGCTTACACTTCCAGAGCTCCTGATCTTGGGGGAACTAAAGCTGGCCAGGTGGCACAGTGTTTAACTCTCACTCATCACTCCCCTGCTTCATACTCTCTGCACAGCAGGGAAAACACAGTGTGTCTCTCACCAAACACTCTGGACTTTAAATAAGAGAGACATACAGCAATTTAACAGTGAATAAGAACATGCAAATTACGGAAGTTACTATAGGTCAAGCTGCACAGTTCCTATGTATGGAGGACTCAAAGTGCCATAATTAAATAAATTAAGAATAACATTAAATAATTAATTAAATGTGCCATTAATTCATTAAAATACCAATTAATTTTACGTAAAAACAAAAACAAACAACATGATTATTTCACTATTTGTTTAATTATTTTATGGTCCTGAGTAGCAACGCTTCATGAATTTATTTTATCTGTCAATCTCGCCCATCAAAGTCAGTGGGCGGGGCTAATGCATATTTAGTCTAATCCATTACTTTGGTCTGAAGTCTTGAAACCAAATAAAGAAGAAGTCTCTCAGAACATGGTGGCTATGTTGATGGAGGATCCCCAAGAACTTTCTAGTGAGGGCAAGTTTTTGACATTTCGTCCCGCACCTCTCACGCTGTATCACCATTGGAGCTAGCAGGGGACCAAGCATACCACTTGACTTTTAGCGGTTGCCAATAAAATTTGTTTGACTGCATCGATCCATTAAATGGAATCAATTTGTCTCGACTTGATGTACAGGGGAACCAATCAGGTCTTAGGATCTGCCCACCAACTTTGATGGGTGAGTTTGACAGATAAAATAAATTCATGAAGCGCTGAAACACAGGACCATGAACTAATGAATTAAATAGTGAAATAATTATAGTTTTGTTTTGTTTGTTTTTTTCATAAAATGACTTGGTATTTTAATGACTTAATGACGCATTTAATTAATTATTTATTGGCGTATTTCTTTTTTTAATTGTGGCACTTTTAGTCCACCATACATGTGGACAGCGTTGCCGTGACAGAGTCGTTGCTGACAAAAAGGTAAAGCTTGGAATCAACGGTCGGCCCGCGTGCAATGACACCCAACACGCATAGGCGGAGACAGCGCACCGAGGTGCGGGCGCCCAAAAACCTACCACCGAAGAAGACGACTGCCGGTCACCACCGAGAAACGGCTGAGCAGAAGCTGCAGTCCGGTACTATGGAGAGCTGCAATGACTTATTACAGGAACCATACAAAACAGACTCACCGACTTCCAACTCAGTATGCTCTGATTACAGTCTGCACTGTAAGCTTCCAAATGGTGCAAAGGTGTGAACCAAAACTCCGAGCCTCACTTTATTTAGTGAGTGATGATGACACAGATGATAACCATGTTTCTGCTACTGTCATGTTCACTGCCGAACAAGAAAGAGCATGGCTATATGCAGGAACAACAGGTAAATCCAACACACTGTATAACCAAGGCATTCAGATGTCTTACAGATGAAGTTGTATCTGCAGTCTGACTGACTGCCGGTCACACACTGACATCTGTTCCTGATCGTGTAGTTTTGGCTCATTCTGCAGCTACTGTGAGTCCACAGACTGAACTGCTGGGTCTGATGAGTTACCTCCCTGTGTGTCAATTTATCCACAAAGACAAAACTGACATACACCATCAAATGGCTATTGTCTTGTTCCATGCATTCATATGAAGCATCATTGTTTAAAATCTAAAAAATGTGCCATAATCAGACCCTTCCTAACCACCCTGCATCAACACTGTCAATACACAGCTGCCAGTTTACTAGATAAGCTGTTCTAAGACTACTTCCGTCTATTAATCATGAAAGTTATGTTTAATGATGCTGAAAATGTTTAAGAGAGGTGTTGATTCAGCTACACTGTCTACTAAAGATGGCTCGTTTGCCAACGAATCAGCTCGAAGGAATGACTCTAATGTGAACGAACTGACCTTATTCCACCTTTCACTTCTTTCTCGTTCGTTCTTCGGTTCTCACAGACTAGTCGCTGTGTTGGTCACTGTTTAGTTATCAGAGTGGTGAAGAGGACTGAGAGCCAGCCAATCATATGCTGAGTCTAGGACACTGTTGTCAAATTTTAGCCAGTGAGTAACAGGAAAGCACAGTAACCGTTTCCATGAAAAAAAAAACCCCAAAACACTCAGTCACCCTTGGCTTACATTCGAAGTTGTCAATTTAATGTCAAGGTGAATATACATTATCCACTGGTGTGTTGTCTGAAAGCACACATCATCATGAAGTTGCAGCTATGTATTCGCCTTGAACTACAGTATTATGTTGACCATTAGCATGATCGTTTGAGAACGAGGAGCTGAGAACTGTGCATTACATGATTCACCGCTAAATGACGTACCAGAAACGCAACTGAACAAACGAACGATAAGAGCGATTCTTCCTGCCGAACTGACCGACGGGAACTGACTCTCGACATCAAACGATGAAATCAACCTCTGCTGTCTACTGTTTTGTCTACACAGTTCATATCACTGAAATACGCTAAATTAGAGCTGCTGAAACGCATCAACTACATAACAATTACATTAATTGAAAACTATTTTGATGACTGATTCAGCAGATTGAGGAGTTTAAGAAAAAATCTCAGATTCCACATCTTGAATTTGACTATTTTCTGGTTTCCTCTATTACAGTAAAGTGAATATCTTTGGCATGTGGACAAAACAAGACATCTGAGGACATCATCTTGGACTTTGTGATGGACTGACATTTTATAGACTGAAAAACTAATCGTTTAATCAAGAAATGAATCACAATCAAAAACAGATCACTCAATGATGAGCTTAACCATTAGTTGCAGCCCTAGGCTAATGAACATAAATGCCAGCATAATTCAATACATTTTGACAAAAGAAACAGAGATTCAACACCTTTAAAAAATGGTTTCAACAAAAACTGGTCATTTATTGTTAGAATGTGAAGTGAGATGTCTGCACAGAGACCAAGAACATTAAAAGACAACACCCACCCAGCCAGTGTGTTCACCCTGCTGCCATCTGACAATAGATACAGAAGTATCGCTGCCATATCACTGGACTACAGAGCAGCGTCTTCCCTCAGACTTAGACTTCCCTATTCATCAACACTCCATGTAAAATAGATATCCCTGTGTGGCATAAAGGGATTACAATTGAATTTCATTGTACAAACCAGTGTTGTAATATGACAAATAAATTAACCTTCAACTCTCTTGTATTAGACTTGCGTAGTTTTAACTAGATGCAGCTAATGAACTGCCAACTGAGTGTAGATGATGTTAAGGAGTTGCTATCTGGATTCAAGGCAGAGGAGTATGTTACAAAAATCCAAACTGAGCTATTTTATTTCTATATTATAATAATTTCATCTCCTGAATGTAAAATGTTTATGTACAGTACATTAAAAATGTGAAACTTTTCTTTTTATTTTGTTGTGTTAAATTTCATAAAGACAGAGAACAGAAGCAAATATTTAGCATGTAGCTTTGATTTGTTTGTTGGCTATACATAACCAACTGTTTGAAGCTGTACAAATCCATCCTGAAGGATGGAGCTTAGATTCAGAGGCAGTGAACAAACAAGAACTGACGATGACTTGTCAGCCAAAACTCTGTCCCATAGCGAGTCTTTGCCTTTTTATAGAAGAACAATAAGGAGCCTTTCCTGGTCTTCCTGGTCCATTTCCTGCTTGTCACTCTTTTCCTCCACTTCTGTTCAGCCTTTAGCCTGTACGTATGGGACTGTCAGGCCTCGTTAATGCATCTGACCGTACATGTGCAGACAGACAGGTGGCAAAGCAGCTTCAGTCTGTCTACTGACCAGTCTTTTTCTCCTTCTGGAAACTGAAGCTGGTCCGGCGGCTCAGTTTCCGCTGCTTCTGGGCAAAATAATCAGCCCGAGAGGTACTGGCCCGGGACTCTAATATGTAGTTGACCTGAAAAAACAAACACACAAAATAAAACATTATATGTGTAAAAATATTCATCTGAAACATGCAGCTTTAGGCTTTCGCCACAGATATAATAAAATAACAAACAAATTCAAATGATCAAAATGATCTCCATCATGGTGTCACACTCTGAACCACTATGTTATGACATTTCAGTTTGTTTTCAACCACGTGTCTATAAATGTTCCACCAATTACAATGTTTGCTCAATAATCACAATCATCACAATCACAATAATCTCTGGGTAGATAACCCCTGCATCATGTACTGATGTCTTTTTTCATCATGTTATTCATATTCATGTTACTCATTCATCTAAAATGCATGTGTGATGCTTTTCTATGTCATTAATGAAAACACTTTGACAAACAAACTAACAAAGGGTGTAAATAAATACATACAATATGTAAGAGGAATTTCCTTTGCATGGACAAACTCTGCCCAGGCGTACTTATGAGCTAGACATGTTTTTCATGTCCAGACTGAGTCTAAATTTTTAGAACCATATCCTAAGAAAAGAGAAAGTGGCCATTCACAGACATCAGCCATAACTCACCTTAAGCACTATTTCATTGACAGTAGCAGCATCAGACTCAAAGTAGAGGGGCTTGTAGTCATGGTTGCTTAGATACGTGAGCTTAAATATAGCATGACCTGTAAGACACAGAGGGAAAGCATGTTTAATGAGACAGAAATAGACAACAGAAAAGATGTACTGATCGCACCTATCAGCCTGTCTCTCCATTTCTGGGCATCTAGTTATCAGAAGGTCGCTGGTTGGATTCCCCTTGTATACTTGAGCAAGACACTGAACCCTAAATTGCTCCTGATGAGCATGTTGCACCTTCTATCAGTGTGTGAATGTGATGGTCAATAGACTGGAAAGCGCTAAAGAAATGCAGGTCAGATGCAAGTCCCAGATAGCTGCAGGGTATAACATTTCTAGATTGACCCCAAAAGAAAAGCCAATTGCTTTTCAATATAGAAATTTATTTATAAAATTGACATTTTACTTCATGTCATTAAGAAATTCGTTTTGTGACATGAAAATTCTTAAATTCTTAATTAGATGAAGTTAAATGCAAATTTCAGTCTTGTAAAGATCATGTACTTCAAGGCAGTCGTGAGTTCCAATGATTCCAGTTTTCTGTGATGGAAAGAGTGGAACACAAACTACTTTCATGAAGTTTGGTTCAATAATGGATTTATTATAGGTCTTCTGAAAATGGGACCAAATCAAAATATACATACAGTAACTTTAACGATCAGTTTGATGATTATAGAAAGTTCTGTGAATCATATTTTATTTGTAGCATGGCCTCTTAACTTCTTCTGAATGATTCTGATTGATAACAGCTGCTGACCTTTCTGAGCTCATTTTAATAGGGCTTGTTTGATACAGCCATCAGACTCAACCACCAACACTACGATGGGAAAGTCTGAGGAGCTTAGTATTTATCTGAAAGAGCTCATTATTGATTAAGACAAGTCAGGAAAGTCAATTGATTTCAAAGCAGTTACAGGAGCAAAGATCAACTGACAAAACAACTGTTTGTAAATATAAAGTTCATGGAACTGAAGACTGCTATGATATGCATGTTCTTTACAAATGTATTTCAACATTTGACTGCGACTGTAATGATACAGTACAGATTGGCAAGGTAATCAATATGAACATACTTGAAAATAAATCAATGTTCAGGATGTGATAATATTCATAATTTAATTGACTCTGTCAGCTGATCAAATGTACCAATAACCTGTTGAACATGTTTAAAACTAGCAACAGCAAATGTCACAGATATTTACAAGTAGAGATGACTTGATCAGGATCTGGGCCAATCCACAAATATTTAAATAGGTCAAGATTGACTAAAATAAACCAGATTAAAGAGTATCTGCACACCCATATTCCCTCCCTCATAGAATATTCAAAAGTATAATTAGAAAAATATGGCCAGCATGGTGTCTCCAAAGGTTAATGGTGGAGATGTGAGGATATCACCAGAGTAACCAACAACTGCTGCTCTTTGTTAGCTGTCTGTGGCAGAAGCCAGCTACTGTAAGCAGATATCAGTTTGAATGTAGTGTGTTTTACAATGAGTTAACAAGGCAATTAAAATTGTCTCTTTTCAGTAAAAGAGAATAATAATTTTAATTCAGATGGTGTATGGATTTTTCAGTTTAGTTAAGAAAATAATCCCATCTGAAACAACAGGGGCTATCAGATTGTCACCTTCCTGAGTGTAGTGGTATTAGGAGACATGATGGGCTGCAGCTCGCTGGTTAGCATGCTAACCTCTGTGACATCTCTGCAACACAGTACGTAGACATCTTTTGACATAATGTCAGTGCTGTATGTTTTTATGTTTTTGTATTACAACTTGGTATTTGAAGAATTTGTCTTTTTTTTTTACCTCTACCCTGTGCTATCAAAGTATGTGGATGTGTGCAAACAGAAGAAAAAATGAGGGAGAAAATGGACTGCATCAGCGATGATGCTTCTACTATGAATATCATGTAGAGATGAGAAAATTAAGTCACTGGTCCACTCACTGGGGCTTCTCTCCTCTACAAGGTCACAGGCACAGAGGTGGTCCGAGTCGATAGAGATGGGTTTCTGTCGAATCCAAAACTTTGTACTGGCCTTCTGATTGGTGACAGGATCAATTTCCACTTTCTCTCCTGAAATGCCTGAAGAAAGGAGTTGTATGTCAGTTGATGAATAGAAACAGATTTTGACACATGATTATTACTAACTGTTGGAATACAGGTATTGCCTATATTTGTTGTGGAATTTCAGCTCACTTGACAGTTGAGCAGAGATGAAGAAGACTCACAGACACCAATGGCTTACGTTGAGGTAGTTTATAAAGCATGATCATGGAGGAGCAACATAACATGTCCAAACAATAACAATAACAATAACAATGTCCAAATTATATCTTACAGCTTCAGGAGGCAGTGCCTCCATTCATGGTTATCTGTTTAACAACATAGCAAGGGGGGTGATGTAGAATCTCTCCCCTGTAGCCAGAGGACTATGAGGTAAAATAGATCAGAGACACTTAGTCTGTAAACATAGATAGATTGAAGGCCTCCTTACGAGGTTTACGCAAACAGTTAGCTTAGCCTTGGCTTGGTTTGTTAGACATCAGTTCTGTAGACCTATCTACAGTAGCTTTGAGAATCTAGGTTGCAGAGACAATGGGCCTCATTCATCAATATTTTCTTAAGAATCTTTTTAGATTCTTTCTTAAGTTTTTCTTTAGAGGTTTCTTAAGAAGACCCTACGTCAGATTCATCAATGCATTCGTAAGCCTCAGAATTGTTCGCAGTGCTGGCTCCAGGTGGTAGCATAGATCTATAAGAACCGGTCATGGAAGCCTAAAGCATCCAAACTGGATCTCATCGCTCTCTGAAAAAAGATCTATGTGATCCCGAAACATTCATTACCTCCGAAGGGCACGATCAGCAATCTCTTGCAGCAGCAATATATATCAGTAACTCCAGAAAAACGCGATTATGCGATCGCGCAATTCAGCACATAATCAGCCGGAGTCCACACATATATGCGGGGGCCGCATTTTTAAAAAGATGCCGCACTTTCACTGCCTAAATCGCCGATTTAGCATCAGCAGTTCTCCTCCCCAACACAGTCTGGTGTGTGTGTGTGTGTGTGTGTGTGTGTGTGTGTGTGTGTGTGTGTCCTAAATCCTCTCAAATCCTGCACACAGGACTTTCATCTCATTCACTATCCACAAGACTGACTTAACAGATTTTTCCCACCTATTTCTTTTATATCTTGGTGAAGATGAGAGACTCTTTGTTTGTTTAGCCTGACCTAATGCAGCGCATGGAATCAAAAGAGGCGCAACGGTACACATGGCGTTGACAGAATTGTGTTTTTTTTCAACATGTTCCCCAGGTTTCTACCAGTTATGTAATTATATAATCGCCGTCAGTAAAGAGCAGACACTGTCTGACTCTCTCACTCACAGGACAGCACAAAGCACAGCCATTAAACTGCAGGAGCTTCCTGGCTCTGCTGCAGGAGACAGATTCTGATTTTTGGGCCGAAATGTGACATAAAGTCGGTGCAACAAACAAGTCGGTAGGACAGACAGGATGACAGACACATTTTAGCACATAACTGCTATGTTTTTCCTCATGTAAGTTGCCAAAGACACTACAAGTTACCACATTATTGTTGTTTGGTCCTGTGATGTTGCTTTGTGGGTTGAAGTGTAGGACATTTCTCTTTTATTTGTTGAGTGAAGGATCTGTTTAGCTGTCAGACTGTGAATACCATCATATCGAAACACCCCGATCCGCACCTCTAGGTTTTCCATTCACACAGTTGCTGGCTCTGCTCTGCTGCGGCTCTGATACAACCTCCAGGGATGGATCAGAGTTGAAGGCTCATTTCAAATTGTCATTACCTAACATCATTATTTGGTGAGTTCAGAAGGACTCTTAGAAGAAGTTTCTTAAATAGGAATAGAAGAGCTGGTTAGTACTCTTCCTCAAAGCTTTTTCTCTTGCAAAGGTGAAAGATACTGTTTGCAAATAATGCTCGTCTGGTGTATTTTTGGTAAGCAGGTGAGAGCAGAGGCTACTTGACCAGTCAGATAACAGGAAACCAGTTGCCTGGCTTCAGTCTCCTCCGCCATTGCCATGATCTTGTCATTCAAAAACTTAGATTTTCTCTTTTGCTTAATAGCTGTTCCTGAATAAACCCTAATTTGTGCAGCAATATATAAGGATGAATCACAAGGTAGGTGCTGTCAGTATAAATTGATTTGAGATTTACAGATGACGGGTGTCTAAATTACACATGGGATTAGTATTCAAAGGCTCTGCATCTTTTATGAATCAAATGGAAGAACACTGTCAGCAGCTACACTGAGATTAAGTTCAAGTGTAAATATAAGACATTTTTTATAAATAAGGCTTTTGGAGAAAATGAAAACATGTCTGAGTTTTACAGCCAACAGTTAGCAGTACGTACCTAGCTGGACATCGGTGGTGAAGCGCAGCTTGTGGATCATACTGATCTTGAAGGATTTATAGTGGTGACTGCTCAACATGTCTTGGACTGTTGTGATGTCAATTGGAGGGTCTTCCTCTGAGCTCTCCTCGCCCCTGGAGCCTGGAAACAGAGGGAAAACCAATTTAAAAAAAACAAAACAAAAAAGCAATATTAACTGAACTCTTGATTTAATACCAAGATCTATACACATTGTCGATTAAGCCCTCTATGCAGTTTAATTTTTTTGTGACAATCGATCTCTCATTCCATCAAAACAAATGCCCATAACTTTTCTTAAGCTGCAGTGACACATGACAAAGTGTTACTCCAATGTTACTCTAGTTTGACAAACTGGAAGGGGGGACAAGTTATCAATATAAATAAATGTATTACATCAGAGACATAAGGAATAAGGAGTTTTTCATTTATAATGACTTTCATATTTAATTGAAGATCTTTGGGGGATTCCTGAGGATCAGTTGGGGCTGCACCATGCTCTTACCTGGTGCAGGTGGAACTTAATGGTGTTATGACACAGGCTGCATCTAGCTACAGTTTATCAGTCAGGCCTGCCTCATTTGATCGCAATATATCAACCCTGTTAATCTTTGAGGGGAAAATCAGTGGTTAACATACCCTCTGAACTGTGTTCTTTCCACTGCTCTACATCAGAAGTCATACAACAGAGATATGTTGGGCTTTAGTGTTTATTTTAATCTATCTCGCACTGACTTCAATACAACTGGCATGACAGTCTGGCCCCAAAGCAGAATTCTTTGATGTAATAACCCTTAATTATTAATTAATGAATTACTTAATTTCATTGTTAACAATCAGGAAACGATCAACATCAAAAGTTTTCTAAAGAGGGGTTGACAGACTTTGTCCATTATTCTAATACCTGTGTATGTGTGTAATATGTCGTGGCATCTAGCAGTACAGACTTGGCAGAAATGAATATATAATATTCATGAGATAGACTGAGCAGTTTCTATCTAAAGGGAGCGGGTCTCTGTCCATGGAAGTCACCATGTTGCACCACCATGTTTCTACAGTAGCCCAGAACAGACAAACCTGGCACTAGTCAGGGCATTTCAATCAATCAATCAAAGCTTTATTGTCATTTTGTTGTACCAACAAAGTAATACCACAAAAATTAGATTATGTTTCTCAAGGATCAATAACAGAAGACACAATAAATAACACACAGTATATAAATATAATAATTTAAAACTAAAACTATGACTAAGGGCTTGTGAAGTGTAGTCGTCCACACACCTCACATACTCTCCATGACCTGCTGATCAGGCAGCAAAGCACATTCAGCAAGTCTTTCCTCCACACTACCTTAAAAGTTTACAATGCCTTTTTTTTTTTTTTTACACATTTTAGATTTATAGTCATATCTTATTCTATTTTTTCTATCTGTCCCCTTTTAATGTCACAGTATGGTAGGTGCGTGTATGTATGTATTTGTAACTATTGCGTTCTTTTTACCATTCCTGTCTGTTTTAATTGTGTGTTATTGTGAGTTGTGCAATTTGCTACTGCAACAGTAAAATTTCTCTTGTGCTTGCATCCATCCATCCATCCATCCATCCATCCATCCATCCATCCATCCATCCATCCAGAGGAGAGTGAAATGTTGCCAAAGAAATGCAAACTCCAAGAGGCTAAACGAGATCAGGACAAGCGACAGCATAAAACAATAATAAACAATGGAGTTGCCTTTCTCGGATGGAAATCTCTGATGTTTGCAGATTGGCACTGAAGTGTCCTGCTTTCTGCTGGACAGGTGAGAGTAACATAGAACTTACAACCAACTGTAATAAATAATTTACCTCGCTGCTGATGTTGCACAACCTAACCTGTATATTAGCAGTATGTTAGCTTCACTGAAAAGACATGCCGGCATGTATAATGTTAAATATTAGTGCACTATAGCCTGCGTTTGTACCTCTCAGAGAGCTTGTGGTAACATAGCACTCGCAAGATTTATTCTGATTTATGCCGTGTCTGTTGCAGTGGAACAACCCATGGAGCGATAACTCAGATATTTAGAGCTGGGAGTGTGCCACAGACAGCCAAAGTAATGACTTCATGTGACTGATAAACTGAAGAGACGTCTGCTCATTACAGAGTTGATCAATTCTGTGACTACTTTTCATAATCTCCATACTTTCTTTGTATGCTTCTAAGTATATTTGGGGGGTAATAATGTATAGTTTTATCGACTAAATAACTAAATACTAACTCTTCACGTCTTCACTTGAATAGAGAGAAATACTCTACGCTGTTGGGAATGAGTCCATATGTATATAAAATGTGTTTCTTGTCCATGAGGCCCGCTGTAGTTTCTGAGGTTCTCCAATGTAATCAGAAAGCGTGTGGCCAACGAGAGAGTGTTGCAATCTCAAACCTCACCGCTAGATGCCACTAAATACACCATATATTACACACTGGACATTTAAGACTCATTGAAGAAAATTGTAATTTCATGTCTGAATGGACAAAACCATGAAACTAATAAAGTGTGAAATACTGTTTAAACAGTTATATGTACAACTCATGAAGGATAAGAGGTGAAGTGAAGGTGCTGTAGCAGAACCAGCTGTGGGATCATTCACGTGGTGGCAGAACAACCCAAATGAACTACTGGGATTACTCACTGTTTTCTCTGACTAGGCAAAACTCCAGGGTGCTCTGTGTCTCCAGTGTCGAGTCCAGGTCTACTGCAACGTTGGGCTCTGTCTGCTTCTCCAGACGATACATGGGCCCTGTTGGAGACAAATGAAGACAGTCGGCAACAAACCTTAGCTTCTCGAGTTCAAAGTTTTAGGTGGGTGGAAGTACAGCTCTATTTCTTGATGAAGCTGCAGAGCCCTTATCACCTGACTGCTTCTGTCAGTCAGCCTGTCTCACTTCTTTTCAGTTATGTTAGCATGTTCAAATTACTTTGCTTACTACACTTTTACACTTTTTAAAATAAATATTTTAAACATTTAAACTGGGCAGACAGATTAAATACAATGCATTTCAATGCTAGCATCAGGAAACAAGCACACATATACATATATTGCAGGGGTTAGAGAGATGGAGCAGGGACCTCGTGCTACATATATTCTATGACACTGTGTTGTATATTTAACCTGGACTGTAACCATTGCATGAGAAATCATTGTATAATCAACATAGAATATCATTAATCTTGTGTAAATTATTAGCATTATTTATTTTGCAAAGAATAAGTGGTTACAGATAATGAATGAATGAATTAATGTATAAAATGGACTTAGTGCGGACTCAGTCAAAGCAACCATCATTTTACTTTTTGTTTTTTGTTCTTGACCTCCACAGCTTTGTCTATCAATATAGCACACACTGAGGGATCTATTGCTGTAACTGACTACATTCACATCAACAGTAATTTGTGTTCTCTTCAAGTGCAGATTGATATGAAATTTTTACTTGATGTTAACAGGATTACAAAACTTAAGTTACAACAATCACATGTCTGCTGCTGGATTTGCTTTCCATACAGAAATCAATGCACTTCATATATGCAGTCGCAAGAAGGTTTGCTGCATCTCTCAACACAGTCTCAAGAGCATGGAGGAGACATTGGGAGACCGGCCTTTACACGAGGAGAGCTGAACACAGCCATAGAAGGGCCATGTGCATGTTTCCATGGCAGTGTATCATTGAGCCTATCCAGACATCTACATACATCTCTTGTATTGGGTCAGCATATTGTGTTCTGTTCTGACCTCTGGTCAATGACTACCAGTGCATGGGTTGGTGTTAGTTCTTGATCACATCCGCAGCCCTCTCTCATAACAGGAGTCGATGGTACACATCAGGACTACTGCTCCAGATCATGTATGAACCCTATCCATACATCTACATACACCTCTTGCATTGGGTTGCAAGAGGTGACTACCAGTCTTGCAAAAATGACAAAGAGTTGACCTCAGCTCAGTAAAACTCTTCTACTGATTAGTTTCTCAATTTTAATTCTGTTTCTTTTTTCATAATGTTTTAACTCCAATACTTTCATTTCAATCATGGCTTAACATTACACATTCTTTTACAGTACTTCCGACAGGGTTATTAAATTTCTTTTCATTAAATTCAAGAAATATTCATTACAACACAATACAATAGGCAGAGGTTTAATATATTATCTGAATCATCTTAGGAATGTGTATAAAGTCTGCTATACTTATAATGTATGATAAGTATTTTTGTATGGCAGTGTGTATGGATCTCAACTCTACCCACTGTTCAAATCAGATTTGATCCAATCAGAGCTCCTGGATGACAAAGGCACTGATGCCATTGACTGCTCCTCCCGTTTCTCTGACCTCAATCCAATTGAGCACCTACGGGACATTATGTTATGGTGCATCCAATGCTGCCAAATACTGCCACAGACTGTCCAGCGGCTCACTGATGCCCTAATCCAGGTCTAGGAGCAGGTCCCCCAGGACACCTTGCTGTCTTATAAGGAGCATCCCCAGAAATTGTTGGGAGTGCCTACAGTCATGTGGGGGGCCATACACACTACTGAGTCATATTGTGAGTTGCCATGTGATTTCAGTTTTTAACTTTTCGGTGTGATTTTGAATGTAGCACTCAGTGGGTTTATGATTTTGGTTTCCACTGAACATTATGTTGTTGTTGAATAAAATTACATTGTTATGTAATTTTATTCCAAACAATTATACAATGCACATCAGGAAATTCCTGCAATGTTTTTGTTGGATCTTTAGTTCTTTCAACATCCCACAGTCCATATTATTTTAAGTAGAGATGACCAAAAGCTTACACAAAATATAAACTGTACAAATATTAGCCACTCACACTCATTTCCCTGAGCTTTGGCACCTAATTTGCAGTTTAAACACAGCCAATCATTTGAGGCCCAGATGTCAGCACAAGCACCATTCAGTGCTCCCTTATCGACTGGCACAGCCCACATCGTTTTATATTCTCCTGCAGCCTTCAAGCACATCATATTTCAGAGCCTCTTTTAGTCAGACACCTGCCTGCTCTTTGTTTCTGCCAGGGCATGATACTACATTGGCACTATATCTTTATGATTAGGCTTTGTAATTTCAGAAGTATGCATGTTATTTCTGTACATTATGTACAAGTGTTTCAAATAACCTTAATTCACCACCTGATTTGGAAGGCATTTCAATGGAGAGAAAGTGGAAAACTGTACATTATATGCACTCCACTCTTCATTAAAATTATATTACTATAAAATCAATGTGAATTCTGAAGATGTTCTTCAAAACTGTTCCACTGAGTGAGTGTTTGGTAAATTTGCATGTTTTTTTCTGTAACCAATGTTTTCCAGCTGCAGGAAAACATTGAATACCATGCTTCACAAATGACCAAAACTGATTTTGTAGTGGATTATACAGAGCCTAATGAGGATCTTACAATACAAAGGATTAAGTGGCTAACTTTCATCACTTGCAGCGCACAGAGAAAAAAGTATATTGTTTACTTAGTGAAAATTTTTTGCTGAAACCAACCATAAGTATGTGCTGAAGTTGGTATAAATAACAAATGACATAACATTAAAACCATCTAACACATCATTCTTTTATTCTGAAGGTCAGATCCATAACTGAAAGCCCCTCCCACAGAGAAGCCTGCTGTGCACAAGCAGGCTTCTTACCATGGTAACAGAGGAAGCCAGATAACCAAGATAGTGCATTCACATCAGGTCGAATGCTCATTAATTTGATAGGGCATTGACAACAAAATAAGCCCTGATTGTTCTATTTCTGATCAATATAACTAAATGACAATGACAAGTGCCTCATGCTGAGTCACTGTAGAAACCCGAGTAATCAACAATATTCCTCACATTACCTGACAGAGTTACCAGCTAATCATAACCCAGTGCAACAACATGTGGCCCTTCTGAAACATCAGAGTGTGCCAAACATGAACTAAACGTTATAACTGCCAGATCACTTGAAAGACACTTTTGCTAACCAGTAGCCATAAAGGCAAAGCTAAACACTGGAGTTAACATACAAGCTAACAAGCTAGATTTACCAACAAGCTACGTAGCTCAACTGCAACATCATAAGGCCATACGCACTATTGCAAGTATAACTGTAATTGCCGCCACCATGGCCTTGTGGTTAAAACACAGAATGAAACATATATCAAGCAGGGGTCCTTACTTGTCCAGCAGAAAAGCAGCTAACTCTGCGACACTCTTGAGTCTTTACAAATCCTGCAACTACCTCCACCTCTGAAATGACCTCCAGTATTTATCCTGGTTTTCTTTCTGGCTCAGGCCAATTCTTTGTTTTTACACTGCTTTTCTTCATCAGTCTTCTTATTTCTTCTCTTTGAAAAATGCACAATTGTGGGGCATTTTTCTGCTCTGTTGCTTCTCCGCAATTGTTTACAGTTTTGGCTTGAACCTATCTGATCAGGTTGGAGCAGGTGCTGTGCAGGGGAAGGGGGCTGCTAGCAGTGTATGCATGATAATGATTTGCAATTCTGAGACACTCCCCTTAGCGCTAGTTACAGACTACATCTTCAAGGGGTCAGCTGGTGAGGAACTAGAGTGAGTCATCCAGTAATCAGAGGGTCACTGGTTCAAATCTCTGGCTCCCCCTGCTGCACGCTGCAGTACCCTTGAGCAAGATAATGAACCCCATAATCGCTCCTGATGATCATTTGGCACCCTGCATCAGCCTCTGCCATCAGTGATTGAATGTGCGTGTGAATGTGACAACTGTAAAGTGCTTTGAGTGGTCAGTTTGCTGGAAAAGCACCACAGAAATCCAACTCTGGGGGACCTCATATCCAGAAAAACATAGTAAACCCATCCCCCTATAAACAAGGTCATCATCCATCATGGTATTTTACTGTGGACATCATAGTCATAAACCAGTCTCGTAGATATCGCCAAACCCTAAAAAGTGTCCATTAGAAGTAACATGAACTTGTAGTCCATAGTGCACAAGAGTGTACCTAAAGCCATGCTTACCAAAATGATAGATGAGAGAGAGCCACAGACCCATAAGAACAACATGTACATACTTGATAACAAAGACATCACACAGGTTTGTCTAAAGCTTACATATGTACATTACAAAGAATAAGCCATAAAAGTGGCATTACCTGAGCCTTTCTGTGAGCCTTTCCTCTTCTTGAGCGCTTTCTGGAGAATTTCCTTCATAGTTACCTTCAAACTGTCCACAGGGATTAGAGAGAAACCATGAGCAGCATTTCTAAAATGGAAGAAAGCAAAGGAGGTTAAGGATGCCTCTACCTGTAGATTGTTCTCAATTATCCAGACAAATACAAATGTGGTAAACAACAATCCACTGGACCTGGTACAGTATAACTTCAGACAAGTTCTTCCTAATGCCTTCTTCGCATCTGACTGAATAAACATGTGGGCCCACAGTAAATTAGAAGTAACGGAAGCTCCCTTTTGTGTTGGCACACACTGCCAAGCAGGGAATGTGATTTGATCCTGTGTGTGTTATGAATATTCCATATATTTCTGTTTAGCTTTGACTTCAGCAAATCTCTCGGACATGTTCTCTGCAGAGCTTTTGGAGTGATCACAGTCTCTACACAATTATACTGATGTAATATTAAAATTAGACATTCAACAGAATGCATGTTACAGTACAATATAGTTGAAAATAATATTCCTAGCTATAAACTTTTAAAATACCACAAAGTAAGTAAATGGGGTCTTTTGTTAGTTGACTTTTGAACCCCTGAACAGGATGCAAGAAAAACTACACACCAATAAGCTTCAAGGACTAACATGAAGTAAAACTGAGCCCTGACATAAGGATGCACTTCACATGCACCACCCACCCAAACACAGCAAACCGAGTACACCCCCACACAGCCGAAACACTCTCTGTGGGTAGTGCCCTTGACATGAGAAGGGTCATGTCAACCTCCTTCACTGGGCATGAAACAGTCACTGATAAGGCTCAATATTCAAAAACCTTCTTCCAACTATTACTAAAAACACAGACAACTCTTTTCTTTTATAGTGTATAGTTTTTGGTTATCCGTGACATAACAAAACTACCGTGAATATGTTAATTAAATAAATAATCACATTCATTTTAAACATTCAATTAAACATACAATCTAACAAAGAAATAGGTTTCAAACTAACAGAAAATGTATGTGTAAACTGTAGAAAACATTAACTGGATAGAATTTGGCGAAAATTCTGTGTCTCAGTTGTCTGAGTCTTTGTATTGAGTGCTTTGTCACTGAGGCCATATTTGCACCAACTCCTCACTGCTTCTATATTGCTAGTTTCTGAACATCACTTTGTCTGAAGCCCTCTGATTGATTTGTATGTCCATACGCATTTCACATTCTGATAATAGAAAGACAATACTATGAAAATGTTTGGTAGCTACAACATATTTTCATAGTTTTTAAAATTTTCATTAATATGTGCCAGTCACAGAGATAAAGGTTGGCAGTATATGATTATAAGACCACTAGGCCTATTCAGAGCCTGTGAAATAATATTTTAGCCCGTATATCAGTAACTCTTTTCAAACCAAGTACGTACATTATAAACACAGAGTACATAACAGTGCAGATGGTATATGTATATTACCGGACACCTGGGAAAATGATGATATAAACAATATCTTTATATCTTCCCCCCACATTGATGAATATGAGCCTGCTTACATTCTGACAAACAGCGACTGTCTGGAAGCAAGACCAGGTGAAGAGTATTTCTCCACCAGTGCCAGAGTGCTGAAACCAAACTTATGGATAGGCTCATTGGAGTCCAGTGGGGGAAAGTCTGTGTCAACCTCGCCATCGTCCTCAGCAATGTGGAGGCAGTAAGCGTTCACATTCTCACTGTGGTGAGATGTGATAGACAAGTGAGGAGAGAGAAGAGTTTATTACATGGAAACTGGTATTCAGTGAAACTGGTGTTGAAATGTGTTTGTACTCACTTGAGTTTAGGTTCCCGCCCCTCACTTGTGTACTGCCAACAAATGAGCCCAATGAGGTCGTGAACACGGGCATTGGCAATCGTCACTACCGTCATTGGATGTACTTTCTCCTGAGCCATCTGCATTGAGAGGTAGACGTCTATCTTTTTTGTAGCAGTTGTGCCAATGTGGCCCTATAAGGTAAAGAGAGAGTGAGTACCTCATGCACAGACAAACGCTAACTAGAGAGAGAATAAAGGGATCGAAAGTGACAGTTTAAGCATGGCATGTTATTCATGTGGATGATTCTTGACACACACCACCCATCCAAACACTGCTGTGGACCTAGTACACCGCCATGGCAGTAACACTCGGTGGCAGTGCCCCCCAGCAGGACAATGAGCATGGACACAACAAGAGCCCAAGAGTGTTAATCAGGCCTCCAAATTCCCCAGATCCCAATACAATCAAACATCTGTAGCATGTGATGGAACAAGTCCAATCCATAGAGGCCCCAACCCCCAACATACAGGACCCTAAGGATCCACTACAAACATCCCAGGGTCACCACAAGATGAGAGGCTGCTCGTTACAGGTTGGCTGCAGTCGCAAACGTTTGCGACTTATTTCAATCCATTAGTTTGAAATTAGTTAAAAAAATTACTTCAAGATAAATGAACAGGAACAAAATGTTGAATAATTTACCTTGCCATCAAATTTGGAGTATTCATTGAAGGGGTTGTTGAGCTGCTGGGGACACTGCTCCAGTCGCAGTGAAAGGGTGGACTTGGTACCTGTTTTCTGCGGCCTGTCTTTAAAGTCCCGTTTTTCAAACAGGGACCCCAGATCCTCCACTGGATGCAGAACAACATGCAACAAACACTGGGTTAATTTTAAATACAATGAACACATCACATACTTTTTTCTTTCTGCTGTTTTCCAGTGCAGCTGCAGTTATAAACACAGTTGCAACACTCCCATAGACTCCTGTTGGAAATGGAGCATGTGGAAGTGAAGCGTGTCATGGGGCAGCTGATAGTTCCAAATATTGAATATTTCCAGCACTGAACACCATTCATTTTCCATGTTTCCCAAGCTTGCTGGCTGGTAACATGATGAAATGACGGGATTATCATAAATGTAGTAGCAAAGTGATAGAAAGTACAACAGCCATTATGCTTCTGAAATGCACTGGAGTGGAAAGGAGCAAAACATGGGAATACTAAAGTAAATTCCAAGTAGGCTAACTCAAAATTTTAAGTAAAGAACTGAAGTAAATGTTCTGGTACCTCGCACTATGGGAACACCTCCCTTACATCCTGAATTTAACAGAACAGAGATCAATGGGATTTTGAATTAAACAAGTTTTATTTACCATACCAAATTCAGGAAAAATGTATGTTTTTTACATAAACATTGACTAGATGAGTGAATTAACAGCAAGTTTAGGTTATATGGTTCCTATCAGATGATTAAAAACATTAAACATAAAGTATACCGAATAAAAAGTATTTCAAAACTGTCCCCATGTTTTTGGGCATCAGCGCTGTCTGTAACTACTGCTGTTTGAAACTACTATAACCCTGAGTCATGAACAACTTGACAGTTTGGCAGCGAAAACAAAGTCTTACAACTCTGATTTCAAACAACACTGCTGTTATCAGCATGCAGCACATTCTATTTCACATAAATAATTATTTTGAGCATTCAGAAAATAATTTGAGCATTCAGAAACCTAAGGAACTGGATTAAAGCTAAAAAATCACTACAAGAAGAAAAACTCAAAGGCATGTGTAAAATATAGGGTTTGACAATTAAGTAAGTAACAGGTAAAACTTTGCTATTTCTATTTAGTTAAATGTGCAGTTCAAAAACAGTAGCGAACACTACCTGATTGGGAGGATGTCCTCTCTTTCCACTGAATGTTTTTACACTTGATTTGGTTCTGTCGTTCTTTCCTTAACCTCTCAAGTCTTTGGGCTGAAAGGAAAGAACATCTTTTAAATTTATGTCACATGCATACAAAGCGTTGAAAGAGAAAATCAATCGTCACAAAAGTCATACCATGGAAATACCAGTACACTGTACACTTCTGTTTAAATTTACAGTAAATTTAACTGGGCCAGTGTGAGCAATATGAGAAGAAAAGGACACTTATTTTCAGACACAATGACTCTCTGCCATGTGATTATTCAATTACATTCAAAATATCTTATTTGTCCCTTGGGGGCAATTAAAGGCATTATTTGATGGATATGACCCACCCCTATATAGAGATTGACATGCACACATTTGTACAGTATACACAGAAAGAGCAACATCAAATAAAACTGGAATACTTTGTGAAAATATTTTTCGTTCATCCCTCTTATCTTACCAGCAGCCCCAGGTTTCTCGCGGCTGTCTTGCTGGATTCCTGATGAGATAGCCACCACATGTCAGTGCTCAATCTCAAGTCTGAAAGGCTCATAGGATTTCAGCCTTCTACCCAAAACCCAGAACCATGACCAACACTCCACCAAACTGACTACAAAAGTCAAGAGAGTCAAAAGGAAACATGCTGTCTACCTTTGGACTCCCTCTTTCACCAAAACCACATTTACCTTCCAGATAAAACACCTAAATGTAGCTTCTCATTTGATTCAAGCTCAATGAACACAATTTTTACAACACATCATACTACACGCCCACATCCCAACTTAAAATAGAGTACACTCATTTGATGATTTGATGTTGATTAAGGCACCAAACCTGGCAAGTTCAGGGGCTTACACAAGAACACCAGGTGACGAGCCTAAATTCTGACATTCTTGAAAAAACGAAAGATCTACTTGCTGCATGTTATAAAAAATGATATGTCAATGGAACATATTCACACGGCGGCCATTTTCCTCTGGAAAAAAAAGCTCAGAGTGGGAAGCTCAAATGTCACACTGCAGTGTTTCCGGTTGAAAGTCCTATAAACTAGGAAATCTGACAAACTGTCATCATGTCAATGTTTCCCTATTGAACACCAACACAGGAAAAGACAATGGATAGTCTAAATCTGGAAGACCATTGGGTCATATTTCGAAGTAAAACACATATTTGATAACCCACTGACTAACTCTGGACAACCAGTAATGTAAGCATTCAGCTACTTTATTAGGTTACATTTCCTTTTTATAATGTTCACAATAAAAGATGAAAAGCGTTTAATACTAAACTTTTTTTTACTATTTATCAAGCTCTATTTGCACTGAAATGACTGCGCTTAATTTCATTGTACTTGTTACAATGACAATAAAGAAATTCAATTCAGTTCAATTCAATTCAATTCAATTTTAGCCTTGATGCAGTATAAACTAGATATAATCAAGCTTGTTATGTAATGTAACTTTATGTAACAGAGCAGACAGGCTTACCGACCTGTTAATTTTCACACAAAAGACTAAGTTAAAGTGTTAACACACACTTTTGTACGGGATGTGATTTGCATGAACTTCACACAGAAATATGTGTTGCAGTGAGCAAAATGTCACAAACTATTAACATTACTGACTGGACCAGAACATTTCTGAGGTCAGGTGAAGAGACAGCATAACCGTTTGCTAATGTAAATACTTTCATGGTCAAGTTTACATCCACTTATAAAAAACGTATATCATGGCAGTCTTGACTTCCAATGATTTCTACAGCTCTCATTATTCTGTGATGGAATGAGTTTGGTTCAATAATGAATTTATTATAGGTCTTCTGAAAAGGTGGCCAGATCTGTAAATAGTTGTGTAATTAAACCCAAATGGCAAATGTCAGAAAGGAAACGGTGGTTCTGCTTTACTACAGAAAAAAAAGTCTTATAGGACAGATTATAAAACAGCAAAATAAAGTGTCTTAATGAAAAAAAAGATGATAGATTGTTTTTTTAATTGTTTTTGCATTGTGTAAACATGTCAATACCAGAAATCAAGAGACTGAGATGCATATGATTGTGCTGGATCTGATAATTTGGAACCAATTCTTGATTCCCATCCTTAGTGCTACTCACCTCCTTGCAATTGTAAGTGATCACAGTGAACTGCAATCTATCCCCATGCTTTCCAGTTATGTGGCAATAACGTTCCTTAGCACACAATTTGACTTTAGCATCACTTGATCACTGGCCCAGATTAGACACACAAGCCCCCTTTTAAACAACAGCAGAACAGGCTTTCTGACTAACAACAATGACAGGTGTACCTGACAGAAAGCCTGCTCTGCTAACCAGCCAGAGCCTGGAGATGCGCCTACCTGTGTTAGAGCGCCGACGGATGCCAAAGTCCCAGCTGGAGGTGATGTCCATGGACTGGGAGAGGTCACAGGCATGATTGTCTGTGAGACTGCTGCCCCCCTCACTAAGGGAGCCCGATCCTGTTGACCCACAGCTGCTGCCGGGCACCAGAGTCAGCTGGCACTTCTCTAGATCCACATCCTGGTCTATTAGTACCATCTCACACATTCCTGTGTCATCGCTGGTCACATGAGACTGTCTGATGTGGGCCAGAATAATGGCAGGATTGTCCAAGAAAGCCATTTCCTCTGCTTTATTAAATTATATGGCGTACAGCTTGGATATTTAGTCTTTGTATCACTCTCTTGCATGTATGCCAGACAATCGCTTTCACCTCCTTTCAATCTCTCTCTGAGAGTGTTAAGATAGTCACCGATGACGAGTGGAGAGCACTCATCTTTTCCATCTTCTACTCCTGCTTATTCTCTCTGACCCAGGACAGGGAAGGTGCCAGTACCTGTTTAAAGTGAGATAACTGTTATTATATGATGCAGGCTGGAAAAGGTGGGTTAAGCTTGTGTGCTAGAACCAAATGTATTTTTTTTTAAATTGATCATTTTTGATACTAAATGGTTTAAAGCCTAGTTACTCATGATGGGGCATAACTTCAGTTTGGCATGTTAGAAAAGTGTAGTAGGGACCTTTTCATGCAACCATCACCTTGATTTGACGTCTAAGGAAGGACCAATTCTGTAGCTTCAAGTGCAGCACTATGAAATGCCCTGAAAAATGTGCACTGTTGTCCTCATATGTTAAAAATAGGATGCCGCCCGATCTCTATTCGAGCAGCACCTAGGGTACACTAGAAACTTGATCACTGCATAATTTCTGTCAAAAATCAAGCCAAGGAATGCATTTAATTTGGTGGTCAGTGGCATATTTCTATATCAAAAGCATAAAGCAGTAGGCTCCAAAGTTCTCAGAAAACTAGCTAAGATACTTCAAGACTTCATTTTTGCATTTGATTTGAATGTAAAACCCTTTTTTTTTACCCCATTACAAATGACAACAGCTTAACAGTTAAGTAGAAGATTTAATCTTTGAAAAAACATCCATGAATTTCATAATATCTAAGTATTTGACATGTCCCCTTTTCGCTTTAATAACAACATGTATTTGAGTTGGCAAAAGTTTCTTACTCTCTGTAGGCGTCATAGATTTTCAATTAGCCAAATGCCAAAAACACAGCCCACACAGTTCTCTATGAATAGCAGTGAGTAAATCCAGACACTTCATAAGTCATCTGCCATTCAACATGTTACAACATATTTTAGATATAGTATTTGATACATTGCTACTACTATTAATAATATTATTATTGTTGTTATTAGCAGTAGTGGTGCTCCAGGAGTGTTTTTATAGTACTGGATATCATCACTAGCCAGGA
The DNA here is from genome assembly GCA_030272975.1 of Sparidentex hasta. Taxonomy (NCBI): domain Eukaryota; kingdom Metazoa; phylum Chordata; class Actinopteri; order Spariformes; family Sparidae; genus Sparidentex; species Sparidentex hasta. The sequence continues at coordinate 75,748 of JARJLU010000720.1, forward strand.
GCCATCCAATAGTCAATACTTATGTGATTTTTCGGTAAAACACTAACGACTCCCCACTAGGATGTTCTTTTGACACTTGTATTGACCCGTAAACAGATTGCCTTTTACAAAACACTGGTTTGACTGGCCTTAGTATTTACACTGTGAACACAACGCTGTTGTTATTTTCAACACGAAGATGAGATCTATTAGCAAGGGCAAAACAATCCCATCCAACGGCTGCGTATTAGCATGACTGAGATACCTGTGATAGCATGATAAAAGTAGCATGCTTTGAGACGCAGTTGCGCTAGGACTTCATCTAACGTTAGCAAACAAACACGAGATACACAGTAACACATCTTTAGAATCATATCTAATATGTCCCACGGTGTGGGGAAGTTTTCGTAGATTTGTTAAGAGTCGGTTCCTGCAAAGTGCTTCTCCGACTGATGCTAACTGCAGCTAATGCTGAGCTGTACTAACACCAGGTAGTCAAGTTTGCTTCACTTGAAACGAACCATTATATGTGGACAGTTCCACGATTACCTTATCTTACACAAGAAGTGGTACTTCTTTACGTGGTAATATTCTTAAATACCCACACCGACCAGCCTGTGTAAATAGGGATGACTCCCAGTAGCTTTGACGTTAGCTAGCTGATGTAGCTATTGTGTTCCCGTAGCTCGCCAACCTATACTTCGATAACTTGCTAACTTAAAAATCCACTACTAGCTAAACCAGCGTTCACCTCACCTCACCTAAAACTAGCAACAAGGTATGAAGCTGGCATTCAGACTGTAAATGCATTTCGCCACGAATGTCAGCGCAAGTGGCATAGCTTATATCTACTTAGTTCGCAAGCCTGTACGGCTAACATCACTAACGCTTTCATAGGGTAACGTTAGCTGGCTCTTGTTAGCTTCCCATAGTTGTCAGTTCATAACGGCGTCCCACCTTTAGAAGTCACATTCGATGAGAAAATTAAATGTCCTCATTGTCCCATCTTATCCACACCTACTCCCAGTGGCGACAGTTACTATTTTCGTGAGAATAACGCACTATGACAAAATCATAACATAACTGTAAGTCAATACAGTCTACTGTGCTCAGTCTAGTTGAAGCAGCCCAGTTTCACTTCCGGTTCCATTTCTTCAGAATAAAAGTCGTTATTTGCAACATTTCATGTCGATGTCTGTTCTCCATATATATATATATATATATATATATATATATAAAATCAGAGGAACATGAGCTGATGACGTGTATTGAACAATTGGCTTCTTATATCATTAGTGCAGTGAAGTTCATAAAGCACTGTAAATGCATAATGTTAGCAAACCAACACCAGATGACCAGCAAACTATTTTTATAATTGCACATACAAGCAGGGCTGTAGCCAGGATTCTAGAAATACTGAGGTCAACCCCCACCCATCCATCAAGACATTTTTAAAGATTATAGTATAAATCTGTGCATTTCTCTGCATTTTCTGAATAATATCAGTGCCTGCAAATACAAGAACATTTGAATCAAATTCTGATAGAAAATAAAGGAGATAATTAAAAAATATGGCAAATTTAGACTTAAATTCATTAAACTTGTTCATTTGCTAAACATAAGAATGAAATAGTTCACAAAATTCAGATTCAAAATTATTCAGCAATTATAAATGTTAGAAACTGCAACTCCAAAATGGCCATCCAAATAAGGTTTATAAATGAACTACACAGTATTATGAATATGAATTGCAACTTTCCTAGGAACAGATGTTAATAAATCGCTTGCAAAGAATTTCATTGGTTGTTAACAGTAAAATCTAAATTATCTACAGTTTAGTTAACTATGACTATTCATAATGATAATAATAATAATAATTTGATGTTTTACAAACCATTGAAACATCAAATGATGTTAGTTGAAATCTCCCGGGAGCCCCAGTTATCAACATTGGTTCGTATGCAAGAAGTGATATACAAACACATTTTTTCTTATTAACGTTTGCATGCATGATTTTATTTTATTTTGTCTGTACCCATTGATTTCTGGGATTCACCAGTGTTTTCTTAGTTATGCTCTTCTCTTTGGTAAGAAGGAATTGTTTACACAGTCCACTGTGTTGCTTCATGCAACATTAACAGGGAGTTTTTCCACTAGCAATAATAATTAATGATCATCAGGGCTAATTATTAGTTACATTAAATATTAAGATCCAATCTTCATTAGATCTCCTCGGGGTACCATCATTGAAGAAAGGAAAAGACAGCTAATTTACCAAATCAGACTCAGAAAAAGGTACTAAACTGTCAGTTTGCAACTCTGATTAATAATCAACTTAATAACTATAACAAAAATTACCATAACAGCTGTAATGGTTGAAGAATTTTGGAGGTCTTGACAGAGTAGAGGTTGGCAACATTCACCCTTGTTCGATATTAAATAGACAGCATGTAGGTTCAAAAGTCAAAAGATTTAATTCAACACAAAGATGAGAACACAATCTATCATATGTACTACGTGTGTGTGTGTGTGTGTGTGTGTGTGTGTGTGTGTGTATGTGTGTGTGTGTGTGTGTGTGTGTGTGTGTGTGTGTGTGTGTGTCTGAAAGAACAAAGAAACCATGGCAGCTCTTACATCATGTGCTCACTGATATCACATGTGCATGTGATATGCTCCAGGCTGAAGTAGTGTGTATATGTGTGTGATGTGGTACCAGGTTAGAGAAGACAGTTAGTTGCATGCAAAGATCCTGAGTGTGCAAGAAGCATAATTGAACTAAGGACAAATCAGCAGTGTAGCAAAGCAATCTTGCAATAACCTGACTTGAGATCACAATAACACCCAAACAGTGAACATACACATAAATTGAACACATGTGCATTACATCAACCAGAGTTAAAAGTCATGTGCTTGGTCGTGCTATGCTACGCTGTGTGCTATGTGGACCTAGTTCAACGTTAACAGTCTTTAAAGAAAAGTAGCTGGTGGTTCCTTTGCTGGTGAGCCAAGTAGGTGAAGGTTGGGATTTCAATGTTGAACAATTCTGTTCTTGCTGTGCAAGGTCTGATGAAAGATGGACGGTGGAGGAACCTAGTTACTCCTTCCCCTTGCAAGGATAGCAGTTTGGTGCTAACTTGCTTGGTATTCCTTGGATTGTGTAGTTAGCTGCTAAGCTTTGCATCGCAGCTGCTGGTGCTAAGTGATCTGGAACTAACAGGATGTTGCGTTGCTGCAGTGAGGAGAAGGTCTTTGGGCCTGCTGGAAATCGTGGAGAGGAGAGACAGAACAGAGTTTTGACCATCTGGTCAGAGGGGGGTCTCTCACCCTGACCAGTTGTTCAAAGCTGAATCTGCTCTCTTGGTGTGAAGACTGGAGAACACTATAACTTAATCTATTCTCAAGTACTATAATTTAATAACATCTTAATAACAATAATGTAATTAGTGACAAGGTTTAACTGTAACATTCAGTAATACTGCACATAATAACAACAACAATAAAAATAATAATAATAATATACAAGAGACCACAAAACATTTTCTGAGCTTAAATACTTCTGAGGGTGGTGTGGATGTTAGAGCTCAAGCACAATCATATACCTGCAGCAGACAGATAAGGACAAGCAAGTGCTGCAGCCAGTACTACTGGCACCACTGGTTCTACATAACACATTATTACCTACGTGTAATTATGCATTAGTAAAATACACGAGATAACTAAATAAATACACGTGCCCAACAATACAGGTAATTATTTGTATATATTGGTCAGAGAATTTCAGCACAATGTCAAACACCATATCCTATAATCCTATAAATATCCTTAGCAGCTAACATAGCTTCATTATCTAGGTTGCCGCTGTAGAGCCAGCGTCTTGTTATCCTAAGGTCGCCGGTTTGATTCCCCTGGTCTGCATGTTGAAGGGTCACTGTCCAGACACCGAACCCCAAACTGCTCCTGATGTGCTGGTCGACACCTTGCATGGCAGCCACCGGCATCAGTGGATGACTGTGTGTATGAACTATTGTAAGTCCACTCCACATCCAGCCTCCTCACCTGCATTATCACCTGAGACCAGCCTCCTGGACAGCTGATGCAACAGTTGGTTTGCACGACCAAAGACTTTCTGCACAAACTGGCCAAAACCATTCCAACGAAGCTCATCTGTGAGCTGACTGGCCTCGCCTCGCTTGTATGGCATGTATACCATGATGAGGTACTGAGGTGTCCATATCTGCATTTTTAGTAGCCTGTAGAAATGCCCTTTGTCTGAAACGACCTGTGATTGGCCAAAGACTCCACGCACAAGCTAGATCTTCTGGAGCCTAAAACAGAGCCATGGAGGTGCTAGTTTTCTCTCTGACAACCTGAACTACAAGTATGCCCAAAGGGTATTATGGAATTTATGCCCAGTGATGCCAAAAATGCCTACCCCAGCTTTCAATAAATAAAAAGACGATTAGTGTTGTGTCAGTGCTGCCCTCCTGTGACCAGAGAGCAGAACTGTGGAGTGAAAGAGATCATTCACAACCATTACATTAGAGCCTGTATTGAGTTACCTGATTCAATAAAAATCACTGATCAACAAAAGAATTTCAACATATGGTAAGAACTTTCTTTCACAGAAACACGCTTGACTATCTTACATCTCTAGGGTGCTCAAGCTCAGACAGGACCCTCTAATAAGGACCAATTAATATCCTCCCCCACTGGTCAGCCTCGCCCATAAGGAACCATGTTCAGATTGGAACTCCACTAACTTTTCACACAACAATCAGTCGACCCATCTCAGGGAACGCTATGGCCTTAGCCTACATTTAACAAAATAAACAATAAAAATACAGTAATAGTACACACAATAGGGGGGGACATCACTCGATTTAAACACCCCTGTACAAGATGGGACCTAGAAACCGGGTAATAATGCAGGTTTTATCTCAAAACCTCTAGCAGTTTGCTTTATAATGTCATTTAGCGGTGCATACAGTATTCATAAGAAAATGGGCAATGAATGTTTTACAGGCTCTTCTATCGTCATGCTCCTGCAGTCTCACGTTCATCTTTTTTTCATCTCTGTAACAGATTATAATTGGTCCTCCACTGACAGGTTTCTATCAAGAAGTGGCAGCGTTCAAACAAACACAACACTGCATGAGTAGTAAATGTTGGCTCCGGGGAGGGAGTGGGGCGAAGGCTCCTCCACTTGGTTGACTGTTCACTCCCCCATCCCCAGTACCCTCCAACAGCTCCACTAATGGCACCCTCCTAACCGCTAGCTGCAGAGACACCATGCAAATATATACAAAGCAGCTTATGTTTTGGATTCGTTCGGTGTTCGTAGCAATTTCGTGAAGATGCGCGTGTCCCCAAACCTGTGAAAAGCTTTGAGAGAGGACATCAGAGAGGAAAAATAAACGACGACCGATCGGATCCAACTGTTAACCTCGCTAGGTAAGTGGACTATGCTACTCAGCTAGTTAGCTAACATTAGCAGCTAGCGCTGCTGCATACTCGGTGTGCCCAAGCGCCTCTATTGCGTCTATAGCCGCTTTGTCTTAAAATGACATATAGTACAGTGACTTGTATTGTGACTTCTTAAGTCGCCTGGCAGATAACGTACTCTCCTGTGTTAACAGGAACGACCTAGCCAACATCAAAGTCTGACAGCCTCTGACAACGTTTGTCGCAGCTGGTGTCTTGTTACTTCGAGCGTGCTAGCTGGCTAGCTTGTTAGCTGTGTCTCATAGCTAGAAGCTATCGCTGCTATGTTATCATTCAGCTGGTGTTACAGCTGACGAACCACGGTCTGCATTTAGGGAACTGGGGTGACAAACACATGCTGGTAATCGTTTTACTGTGATGTGGGCAGGGATATTTAACGTTACAGTAATAGCAATGCGAGTAGACGCTTGGCCAACTAATTATGCAGCTACTCGCATTGCAATCTGTGTTAAACCACAGAGCAGTGCTTAACTTACCTTGACCCGTAATAAGGACATGCGAAACCCAGTGGATCTGTGGTTGCAATTATAGATATCCTTTTTTTAAAACTGAGATGCTGACTTGATACAAAATTAAGTTATATTTATGTAAATGATGAGGGTGTTGTAGTGAATTCGTTATCTATCTAGTTAACTCGATCAATGCTTTTATTCAGTAGATTGCTTTAGAAACATGTCATGCTGTTCTTAACTCTTTTGTAGTAGCAGTATAATAGTGGCTTAAACCACTTATAAAAGTAGTATTGTCAAGTAAAGCTCTAGCCAAGTCTCACACATGCCCTGCGTTCACTATAAACAAGCACTCTCTTACGTGGTAGATGACAACAAATGATTTGCTTTAAGGTTAGCTGACAAGCTGAGTCTCACTGCATGGTGCACCCTCTGCCAAATGCAAGTAAAGATAATCTGATTATATGTTATGTACATATTATGAACATACAGATCCGACCAAACATGTTTACAGTATTTCAAAGCAGCTTGTACTGTCATGTGTTCATATCATTATGCAATAAAAACCTTTGAGTGTATTTACAAAAAGAGTTTTTAGAGAATTTTAATGTGCAGATCTTGATGAGAATTTCTCTTTTTTGACATTTTAATTGATGAGATTATTTAATCAAGAAATGTCTCATTACTAATAATAATCAGTTATTTGTAACCAGATATCTGGTGTTCACTGGTGAAGCTTCAATTTTAAACATGAGGCATAGCTTTAAGAGCCTGGTTTAATGGAATCACATCTACAACTTCCTGGGATCAGTTTTGTTGTTTAACATAACTTGAGACACACTAATGTTTAGTCAGTCGGGACAGTCAGTCATGGCTCTGAGCAGAGGACTATGGTAGTCAAGGAAATACTACGCAGGAGGCCTCTGTTGTCCAGGCAGCTTCTCAAGTGTTTCGTGCCCTGTGTAAATTCCAAAGCTCGTATTAATATGCTGCTGTGTTGCAGCACAAGGCTGGATAGATATTTGATTCTTACATGTCTGATTTAATCATGCCCCAGACAGTTCACATTCATTTAGCCACATTAGGGCTGGATATGTTCAATAAGTGATATTGCAATGATTATTGACAGATATTGTGATGGCGATATAATCCATGAACTGTATGCATGATTACATTTAAAATCACAATTGTCACTGTAAAAAAAGCATTGTGATTGTGATTTGTAAAATCACAATGATGTGGCATTCCTCCTCCTCTCACTACACTGAATTTCAGTGAAGGCCAACAAAGTCATCTAATCATCGGACTTGAAAAGCTGGAACAACAGCAAAGTTGATCTGTCTGTACGGGTGTGGCCGTATGTGCAAATGTAATACTCAGCGTAAAGGTTTGATGTTGCATGTGATGGAATTAAACTGAAAAGTTGCCATTGATTTTTAATTTATTTAGTGAACAGACAAATAACCATAGACTGTGAGACAAGGGAAGTAGATGCGCAAAAATGCTAACTGATATCTGGGTTTTAGGAACAAAAACTACACTACATTTCCATATGGATTTGATGTTCACAGTGTCACATTATTAGGGATAATAGATTGTGCATCCCTCTGTGGACAAATGGATAATACAAGCAACATCACTGGTGTGTGAAAAGTTGCGATGAGTAATATAGTTTATTTTTAAGACATTGCTACTCTGACCTCGATAAATTTTCATCAGCTTCATCACCCACAAAAGCAGGTGTAGTGTTAATCTCAGTACCAGGCAGAGGAACTGTCTCGCACACCTTAATGTCTCATGGTGCTTTCTGTTGCAGAACTCTACAAAGATGCCTGAGGTTCGAGAGCTTTCTGAAGCTTTGCCTGAAATGCCCATGGACCCAATCACTGGAGTCGGCGTTGTAGCCTCCAGGAACAGGGCGCCCACTGGATATGATGTGGTAAGTCACTGAAAACAACAAATAGACATCTGATTTACCATACTACCATGCAAAAGTGGATAGCAGTTTTGATGATATAGCCTAAAAAAAATTGTCAAAGCTGCCATCATGCCTCCATAAAAGCAAAAAACCCATTCTGATGTCTTTTAAGACTATCGAATTAGAAAAAATGAAGAGTCAAAGTGCTAAGAAAGTGGACCACTGAGTACTGAGTGCTAGTTTAACTCACTAGTCAAACAAACTGGACTTTTGGGGGGGGGGGTCAGATGTGCTGAACTGTGGTGTGCTGACACTGGATTCACTTTCCTTATATTGTGAACATCATCTTTACAGCTGCAGTGAATGTCTTTCAGTTGTTATCATCATTATTATTATTGTCATTATCGCCATTATTATTACCATTGTCATGTAACAGTGACTTTTATCGAGCCTGTAAAAGAATACAGATGTCCTCTTCATGTTATTTGTCTTTGGAAGGTTGATAACAAAGATCAGAGACCGGTTAGCAGTAATTGATTGTAATTGTTGTCTGAAGCCCCTCTCAGACTGACTGAGGCAGGAATCCTGCGTCGCTATTCTGCCTCACTGTCTTTGTGAAAGTTACAGAGGCAGAATGATCTGCCAGTGGAAGTAGTAACAGAGCAGCAAGAGAGACAAATTGACATCTGTGTGAAAGGCTAAGCTGGCAGCGCTGGACAGGACTGTGTTGGTCTGATGGTGTTCACAGTCTGACAACTAAACAGATCCTTCACTCATTAGATAAAGAGAAGCATCTGACACTTCAACCCACAAAGCAAGGTTACAGGACCAAACAACAGTAATGTGGTAACTGGTGTGGTAGAAAATAAATGCAGAATTTATTTGCAGAAATGTGTCTGTCATCCCGTCTGTTCTACCGAGTTTTGTCACATCAGTGCCCGGAATCACTGGCTGTCCCTGATGATTATGTGATGTGATTTCGAAAAGAAACAAACTCACCATGCCTTCCACTATTGTGTTGTTGTAGTTACTGCCTATGGCAACTGGTATAGCAAAAAAATATCACCAAATTTAATGAGCACACGGCACTGCAACTGTCAGTCTTCAGTGAACTTCCCAACCAGCAAACAGCATCCCTCTCCAAGGGTGAGAGCCAGACAGGGTCCTCTATTTACTGGTGGCAATCATGTGATGTAATTCAGAGCAAAAAATTCTATTTGTCACTTTCCACAAAGCATTATGGGCCGGATCTCAATCAACACATTTTAACAGCATCCATATGATAAGAAACAGTCAGATTTTTTTTTTTAGATTTACGAGTGGAAAAACAGAGATCTCAAAGTTACGACGTGTACCGCCACATGTCTTTTGGTTCCACTGCTTAAAGGCAGTGTAGCAACGAGCCTTTGTTTGTGGCGTTATTGCTGAATCTCTGTCTGAAAAGGGTCTGAGATTGATGACGCCTCCTCCCTTGATTTATCTGTGTCCAGGTCTCTACAACAACAGACGGCCTTGATGCTGACCTGTGGAAAGATGGCCTGTTCAAATCCAAGGTGACCCGTTACCTATGTTTCACCAGGGTCTTCTCAAAAGAAAATGTAAGTAAACTCACCTCACCAATTAGCTCTACCGCTTACAATCTCATCTCATACATTTAGCATTTATATGAACAGTTTGGTGAACATTTTGGAGGATTTACCCCCTGCTTACCCCCATTTTCTCTTCCATTTTCCCCCCAAATCTCTCTCCTTCCCGTTATGTGTCCCTCTCTCTCCTCTGTCCTTGGTCCCTTCCTCAAAAGAGCCATTTGGGCAATGTTCTTGTGGACATGAAGCTGATCGATATAAAGGACACTCTGCCTGTTGGTTTCATTCCAATCCAAGAGACTGTTGACACTCGTAAGTAATTAAGTCAAGTAGACAGATACTGATGGCATCATTGTGTGGGAAATTAAAATCTTAATTCAAATCACCAAAGATGTCTGGCTATAATAATAAGAACTATCACATTAATCTGCAGAGAATCTCTCGTATAGTTAGTGAGCTGACTCTTTACAGTGGAGTGACTCTCAGTCTGTCTGTTTCACTTGTGTCCCACAGAGGAGCAGGCCTTCAGGAAGAGGCGACTCTGCATCAAGTTTATTCCTCGGGACTCCACAGAGGCAGCTATTTGTGACATCCGCATCCTGGGACGCTCCAAACAGGCTCCTCCCCAGTACACTTTTATAGGGTGAGCAGCTTGGGACCATATGATGGAACATTAGTTTACTCTTCTCAGCTGCAGTTTCAACTGAACCATTATACTTTTTCAGGCAGTTTCTGTTCGAAGGGTGTTGGATAGAAAAACACACTATAACCTTTTGACACACAGAGACTCCGTATAATCAACGTAGCGAAGGCTTGCCTTTTCTCTGCTTTTGTTTGTTCACACTGAAATTTGTTCACTCACCCCTCAGTTAAAGGTTTTTGCTTTAAATCACATCCCATAATCACTGCCATTCAACTGCAGGAGCCACCTGGCTTTGCTGCTGGGAACATACACTGTTTTGGGGCAGAAATGTGACAATGAGTCAGTAGGACAGACAAGGATGAGAAACACTTTTTCTAACCATTGTCTCACTCCCCCCAGCCCTGTTAAAATGATAACACTATGCTGTTAATACAAGCTCTACACTTCCTGTATCTGTTGAGGCAATGTGACATGTGATTTTGGGCTATGTAAATGAAATTGGACATGCTTTATGTTAAACGTGTATGTTTTCCACATCATGTTAAAGCCCCTTTTGTTCATATCTTCTGTTTATTTTTAACTTGTTTGACAGAGAGCTCAACAACATGGGAATCTGGTATCGCATGGGGAATGTACCTCGGGCCCAGGACTCCACACACACACCAACTACCAACAACATCCAGAATATAAACTCCTGCTCCAGCTCAGCGCCAGTCCCAGCAGCTCCTATGCCCAAGTATGTCTACCCAAATGATATATTTGTGCACGTGTGTGATTACATGTGCCCAATTTATACACACTTTCCTAGCTAGCTCACACGTGTCCTGCATTTACACACATGCTCAGTGCTGAATTATGGAGGAAGAGGAAGTGCACTGTCCTTGGAACATTCTTTTATCAAGAGAGGGGAAACCAATCTATCTTTAGATGAACGTGAAGAAGGAAAAGGTGACTCTTTCAGCTAGAAAACAAAGAAAAGCACTGTCTGATTGCATGTTGAAGCCAAAGGGGGAAAGTTGTCTGCAGTGAAGTTGAATTTCTATTATTGTGCCCAAAAGTGCAGTGAAAATGGCAAACAGGAAAACACAGACTAAAATTGGAATCTAATGAATTGGGCTGTCAAGCGAATTTTAAAAAAAGTAACTAATTACATTTAAAAACACTTCAATGCAAATGTATTTTGGTAGATGAATGAACAAAGTGGATATTCTAAACTTTAAAAGGAAGTGAGATTGTACGCTTGAAGTGCTCTGGTGGTACAAGAATGCTATGCTGCATGAACTGCACAAAATGGTGCCGCTGTCAACAGTTCCATCTGGGCATTTTTTGAAGCCCCAGTCCCGTGTGTTTTGATGTTTTTTATGTTCTTTCCTGACAACGTTATATAATATTTGACTAAAAACTAAATTTTGTGCTCAAATTTAAAAAAAAGAAATATGAAATCTATTGCTGAAATGGAATGGACCACAGTAGAATCTCTGACTTTTGTATCATCCACCAAGCTTGGCTTCTGGTGTTGCATGGAGTGACACAGTTAATTCAAGAAAAGGGCCATTTTTATTGAGTGAGTGGGTCGATAGTCTGTAGCACTTTTTAGATAGAAAAGGCAGCACATTTGGTCCAAGGTAAATGGCGGCAATGTGCCTGTCTTTCTAAAACCGAGGAGTAATGTTCCTCCTTTTCCAAAAGCTGCCTCTGAGGTAGGCGTAAACACGTGACGTGAAGCTTTGAAGTTAGGCTGTGAACAGTGACAGAGAATTTGTCATCATTTTTTGGCTCGATAACGATAGCCGATATTAGAGGGGGTGCAATCACTGATAGCCGATATGCAACCGATATCGTGAGTTTTTGAGCTGGAATGAAAACAGGTCTTGGATTGTACATAGATTTTGCACCGATATGATTATGCAAAAGTACAGTCACAGTGACAGTAGTACAGACAGATGCTTTCTTAAACCAATGTCTTTATTAACATTTAACACACTTTTTTTAAATGACATTTAACATTCGAACTTGTTCAGTCAAGCTGAGAAAAAGTGCAGATTGGCACACGAACAAAAATAAAATAAATAATGTAGAAGAACTTTCACTATATAAATGAAAGTAAATAAACAAATCTAAATATACAACATGCTGTCAGTCAGTGTCTGAGGGACTTCACTGAAGTGTGAGCTGAGCCAAAGTCTCTGGCTGAGCTCAGCAATTCCCACTGAACAAAATAAATCAGTAAACCAACGTGTGCTTTTGTCATTGTCACACTTTTTTTTCTATCGGCGCAACATTTCACCGATATGATAGAACCCCCGATAGAAGTTGGGCTGTTCTATCGGGCCCTGATATATCGGTGGCCAATAATCGGTTGGCCACTAGTATTGACCCAATTCCCACTTGCTGAGGCAAGGCAGCCCATCTGTGATTTTTATCTGAAGCGTTACGTTGTACATCACAGACTTAACGTTTCATCTCACAAATGCGCTGAAAACAGTTGTAACGGAACAGAAAAAAACAATAGTGCCCATTGTGAAAGAAACATATGTTAAATGGTGGATAAATTCTTTTGAGCGTCACAACCTCCATGAAATGACTTGTCTCACCGTCATAATTTGAGCCATTTGGTCCAGTAACATTTAGAAAGTCTAGAAGAGCTGCACCAATAAATTATTTTTCCCCCCTTCCAGTTAGCTAGCACGGTCAGCGATCAAGCTATTTATCAGAGCCTGGAAGTTGAGCTTTTTTACCTTCAAAACACAACTGAGGAGCTTTCATGCAAATTAATGGGCTCCACCTCCGACACTGCGTTCAATAGTAAGGCATCCTTTAATAGACAGCATCCCGAATTCTCTTCCTTATTCATGCACCACCACCAGATGTTGATAATTGTGCACATGTGCAATTGCGCAGCGGAGTGTAGCACGTTCACCTGGGCCTTATATTTACATCAAAGCACTTCCGAGGTGATAAAAACCAAGGTGTACTACAGAGTCAGTTGACCGGGGTGTAAATGCCAAGTGTACTCATTCCCATTGCATACAAAAGACCAATCTTGGTGAGTTTATGTGGGATTTTTTACCTTTCCCATCCTGGAGACGTTCTTGGTTCACACACAACCTGTAAACACCAGACAACCATTTAATATACCCTTGGAAAATAGGACGCTATCCAGCTAATTCTTGTCTCATTTGTGTTGTAATTAAACATATAGAACCACTGAGCTCTCCATTGCTCTAATTGTTCTTCTTTTTGTCCCAAGGCATATTTCTATGACTCTCCCAGCCAGCTTCAGAGGGAAGAACACTACTAGACCAGACTATGAACACCAGAACTCCAACCTGTATGCAATCTCAGGTCAGCAACACACTGTGACTGTCCTCTTCTCAACATCCTCTCCACAAAATCCCAAATGTCAAAATCAGTGTACTGTCACACATGTTACTGTAATTGTGTGAAAAGTGCAGTTTTAAGATTGCAAAAACTCTATCATGGTTTACAAAAGTACTCACTGCTGCTGGTGTTGTAGATGATAGGATTTTATGAGACTTAGTTATTATATTAGAACAGAATAATTCAAATTGTCAAATTGACAAGTATCAGCAGGTTTCGTTCTGTAGCACTGTATCATGAAAATATTAGATAGAAGTACTTTTTCATATCGTGTGCTAATAAACCTGGAACCTTTGGATGTGAGAAGTGCCACAGCAGAGCACAGTGCCATTAGACACACTGTGTTTACCTGGATCAAATCACCTGCTAAGATAGACGGGTTATGCAAGAGACATTGGGAGACTGGGGCTCAGTAACCCTGTTCACCATTACTTCTTTTTCTACTTTCTTTTCAGCAACATTGGTGTTTTATGTATGATTGTTGTTTAGACACATTAACATGCACATACTGCTGCTCTTGTGATAATATGTGACTAATGACAACATAACATGCAGACTAATTTTGACAGAAATATAAATGTTTTGGTTTTATGTATTTCAATCATCATTGCAGTTATTAACTGTCAGCTGTGCCTCTTCACATCACGGCGGTCTGCTCTGTCTCTGATGTTATCAAAGTATTGATTTGTGGCACAATGAAATGAAACAACAGATTATAATTTGAAACATGGGTGTTGTTGTGCTGTTGTCAACTCAAACATATCGCATAAATGCCTCTTAATGGGATCCCACTGCTTTTCTTGCTAGGGCCCGCCCCATCCAGTCTGTCATATTCTTAACCTAACCAGTCACACTCCTCATTCCTATACCTAACCAGCCCAAATATCAGATTCTACCAATCACAGACAGCCAGAGAAGGGCGCATCTTAGCGAGAGAGGCAGTGGAATCCATAATAACATCATGCCGTGTGTCACTGTGGTTCAGATAAAGGAAGACATCAGTAATGTGACTGGCTGAGAGCGTATGTTTAACAACAGTGATCTTTAAGGACCCTTTTCACAACAGACATTTTGACTTGTCAAAGCAGTAAAAGCACAGGAGTGACCAATAATGTTAACAGAGGCACCGCTCTTCTTAGTTTCCCTGAAAGCCATGCCAGTGAGGGAGAATGCACACTACCAGAGCTCTGGACCAAGCTAACCTAAATGAAATGCAACCATCATTGATGTTATAAATTCCACCTGTGCTTCTTCTATGACAAGTCAATATGTCTGCCATGAAAAGGGTCTTTTCCACTTCAACCAGCCGTTTTGAAATTTGTGTTTCTGCATTTACATGAAAGTAAATTTAAGTCGCACAGGGAGTGTGCAGTACGATTTTCTCAGGTCAATTCAAACAGGCCCTCAAGTGTCTCTTTTTCTGAATAAATGTTTGTTTTTGTCACTTCCTTGCTGCTAGTGTAAAAGACCCACTAATTTTCATTTTAACATTTATTTTAACTTTGTTTTTCAGCAATGGATGGAGTGCCCTTCATGATCTCAGAGAAGTTTGCCTGTGCCTCGTCTGACGTAAGTTGCGTGAGTTGCGTCTTAAGTCTTTTGGCAGCAGGTTGACCTGATGGTGGGTCACAGGTTTTATCCTCCTATAGGAGAGTTTTCCAGTGTTGTGTTTTAAATACCTTTCCTCCAGCATTTATGTTGAAGATAGTTGGTCTTAAAAAAATAATGTTTAACCTGTAAACTGGTCCTTTCGCTCAACCGGTCAATATTCTGTAAAATATAATGGATTTGAAATACTTTTGATAATAACATGGAAAAAAAAGAACTGGATAGATAACACCAAAGTTGTCGACATATTCTTGTTTCCAACTGGACAATAAAATAACTCACTACTCTTCATGTTCAGCTGCAGCAGGTGGATCTGATGGGTATAACGATCAAGTCACTGGCTGAGATTGAGAAAGAGGTGAGTCGACAAATGTAATTAAGTTTGAGTAGTACACTTCCAACTAAGGCTAGAGTTTAAAAAAACAAAAACATTTTCTCTCTATTCAAATTGATCTCCATTCAATCTGATGTGGATTCATAAAGTCCAGGGTAGTGCTGGGCTGTATGACCAAAAATGTATAACACAGAATTGTTTTAAAATTCTAATGGTTTCACGATATATGATGGTATTTCTTTTTTCATGCATAATCAGATGTTCACAGCATTTTCTACTGGTTGAGAGAGGAATTACTAGCCCCTTTTAGATAGTAAAGGCGGCACATTTGCTGCAAGGTAAAGGCTGCACTCTGCTGCCCTGTCTATCTAAAAGGGAGGTTTAATATTCCATCTTTCCCAAAAAGCCTCCGCTGGTGTAGGCATAAACATGTGATGTGACGTGAAGCACGAAGTTAAGTTGGGTGTGAACAGTGACGTATTTAAAATACGTTAGTATTCAAAATAAGAGCTTTACATTGCACCCCATATGATTTTGGAAATAGAGTAGTGACCATTAGTAGCTTGCCGCTACAACAACAAGCTGACAGCTACAGAGACCAAGGAGATGCTAGCATCTCCCAGATCTCAGCGGCTTTCCAGTTGCTCATCTTGACATCCACGGTTGAGGTCATGAACTGCCATGTTTATCTTAGCCATCTTCACCATAACGTAACACCAGAGCACTACTGTTTACCCTCCCCATGCCTGTTTAGAAGCACAGCATTGAAAAGGGTCCGGTCTGAAACGGAGTCATGCGGCGCAGCGTAGTGTTCCGAACGTTGTGTAATCAAATTCACTGGTATGGAGGTATATTAAAAATTCATATCATAACGAAAATATACACTGGTATTCGGTGTGAACCGGTAAACCGCCCAGCACTAGTCCAGGGATCCATTTTTGTAATATATGCTATTTGGCATTGATATGGGTCTGAAATCAATACCTGCCACGTGCAAAGTGCAGGTAGATTTTCGGTTTAGTGAGTAAATCTCTGAAGCCACATCAGTGTTTGTTTCAGAACAGCATTTGTTCAGCCATACTCTGTCCACCCAAATGGGTGTTTTTTTATTCATTAAACGATTGGATTTTATTTATTTGGGGGTTTTTTGCAAATAAACTTTACAGAAATAATAACTGAGAGATTTTTATCTTTCATTTTATTTAACACAAAGGTATGAATTTAATTTGGAATTTGAGTTTCATCATCTGCTTTTGGAGTTAGTTATGCTCCAGTTTGTGTGTGTATGCATGGGTCCTGTATAGTTTTTTGTGAAGAATGCACAGTCTCTTGCCAGGTTTGTATTTTTGAGATCCAAAAGGTTGCATGGAAAGTGATGTACACCAATTTTAGTGCCTATGCACGATTTCCACATGAAGACCCTGCTGATATATTGAATCGGTGTGGCCATTTACTTGAAATCTACCTGTAATTACAGACAGAGTCCACTAGAGGTCAATGTGTTCCTTAATTTGAACTGTGTCATTGTAAATCAGTGAAGCTTTGTTGGTGATTTGATGAACGTTTGATGAATTTGGTGTTGAATTTTTTCTGCCAGATCTTATTACAGTTGTAATGTTTGACCCTCCTTCCCTCTGTCAGTATGATTACAGTTTCCGCACAGAACACAGTGCAGCAGCTCGCCTCCCTCCCAGTCCGACGCGGACCTCCCTGAGCTCTGAGGCCTGAGGATCCTCTCCTAACATCTCGCTAACAACACTTTCCCCTATGGACCCCAACAGGAGAGACCTGTACACAACTACTGAGGACCTCCACACAATTAACAGTCCCAAACACATGAACTGAGAAAAGAAAAAAACCCGACAGATTCTGTGGGTCTGACTGAAACCATTTTAACATTGATGAGTGGCTTATGAGAGGGAATTTTCTCTCCAGAGGGAAAATGGAGAAAAATATCACTCATATGATTTAAGAATACATTTATTTTCCCATACAGCCTTGAGTGTTGTTCCCTGTAATACACATAACCACTCCACATCTGAAGGACTTGTTACAGACAAGAGAAATGGATGAAAAGGATACTTAATTCTGATGGAGGGCACCTGTTAGGCCTTTTCACTCTGATGTAGAATGAAAGTCTGAGAGCAGCCATCATATTTGCCTTTCTTGTTCATGACAGACCTGCTGCTCTGTCATTGGCCACAATCAAGGCACCAGGAAGGACCATCATCCCACTTCATGTGATGGAAATACAAAAGGAAAACATTGTGTCATGTCATTTTCAAGCATATACCGGTCTTCTTAATAGGAACGATTATTATTGTTCTCTAGATGTTACTGTAATATACTGGTGCGTCTGTGAGTGCACTCTGTGTTGGGAATTTCAGTGCACTGCCTTTTTGTTACAGATGTCCTGTTAACCACTCCTTCACTGTCTGTATGAGCCAGCTACTCTGACTACACATAGAACCACTGTTACTGCTCAGAGGTTGCTAAACCCTGACACAGGTTATTGCTGGTCTACATCTACCACTATTCTTGTGATTTCTATCCACCACTAAATGACTTCTATTTTTTAGGGCTGGGTATCATTTGTCAATATTAGTGATGATAATTGATGATAATACCACCTTGGTTGGTACTAAAACAATCCTTTTTATGATACCATGAGCCTTGCTTCCACCTAAGTGGTTCCATTATAGTACCCTTTTACTGTACCTTGTGCAAGATCTTTTTTGGTGTTTTCACCACAGACAGTTCTTATATTGTGCACAAAGTTGTTGGTTTGTGGTTGATCGAACTTCGGGGGTCATCGCTTCGTTTTCTTTTTTTTTTTCCTTGAAACTTAACCGAACAGGCTTGCACGGTGGAAACAAGGCTAGACTTGGTCATCCATTTTAGTTTTTGTCAACGCACCTCTCAATACATTTGCAGTGTAAGTCACACTGAACTGCAACCCAACTGCTGTTGGTCACAGTCTCAATGTATTCAAACGAAACCTCAAACAAACATTTGTAAGCAGGGTTCTATGAATTATATCTAGCTGCAGTTATACTAGTTTCTGCAACTGTGTACAGTTTAAAGTTCAGTTTCCATGTTTAGTATGTGTTACATTGCTGTTATAAGCAGAAAGCCTCATAAACATAGTAAATGAATGATACATTTATTAGCACTACCCTATAACTACAGCTCCCATTAACATCACTGATCTTAATGGAAATTGAATTCACATAAACAGAAGAAAAAAACATCAGAATGATGTCTTTGCCATCCTTATTTTGACACAGAGTTTACCGCACAACAGTATCTTAGATGCCAACTTCTGGTACTTGGTTGATACCAAAAAAGTATATAGTTTTGATACCCAGCCTGAGTTTCTTTACATCATCATAGCTATCTCCACTGTTTGCAGTTGCTCTTCTAGGCACAGTGTTTACGAACAGAAGGAGGTCACAGTACAAGTGCCCTGAATTGTTGTCCATTCTTTATCACACATGAGCAAAGACGAAGTTGTTAAGCTGAAGTGCTCTTTTTACTATTTGAGTACATTGGTTGGTGAAAAGCTTTGTACCTGCAGTGTATTTATCCTCTGTAATAATGGTAGGTCTTGAATTCAGCTTGTTTCCCTTAGACTGTTTTCATAGTTAGATAGCTTTTGTTTACCTTTTTTCATTTTTTACACAATTAAACATGTAAAGACCACTATCACTCCAGAACTTACTATTGAGCTAAGCTCTACTGACACTGCTAGGACTTTGATGCCAAAAAGGGCAGGAGGGATCGAAAAAGAAAGGAATGGGCTGGCATGAAGGCAGTTTAGGCAGGCAACTACAAGTTCTATGGTAACATATATTTCAAAAGACTTGAGAGTTCTGGAACCAGCTCCAACACTGGCTTCTCATTGGTGGAAATTTCCTGTGAAAAAAGTGTCTTGTTAAGAAAAATATCCAGTTACTTTTAAGATGTCAAATTAAAACTTGATGGGATTATGTCTGGACAATTGTGACCCTAATGTTGTCATGTAATCCCAAGTATGAATTACAGTACACTTTTCTTTATTGTATCCAGTGGAGCATGACTCAACTGAATTTTGACACAAATATTTCATATACTGAGACATTATTCTCAAAAAACCCCTGCAAGCTGTCTCTGTGTAATCATTGTGATTTTTCTGTGTTCACACAGTATTGTCTTGAAAAAAACCAGAGATTTTGGTGAAGAACAATGACTCTGTATTACTTTGCCATTTAAAAAAAAATGCTTTGTTTTACTTTTTTTTTCCCGCAAGTGTCTGCAGTTTTTATCAAGTCATAAATGCATGGATTAACTCCTTTTTATTTTGTTTTTGTTTGTCTAATTTATTAGTTATGTCAGTATTGTGACCTTCTGTTGTTTTCAGAAATGTAATGTAATTGTCATTTGCACTGCTGACATGTTCTGGTGAGGGTGAAAAGATAAAACAGCTCATGTTTCATGTGATGCTCTGTGTATTTGAGTGGAGTGTATCGACCTGCTCTGTGCAAAGCTTACACACGAATCATTTCTCAGCTAGAGTTATAAATTCATGCCAGTTTTGCTGAATCATTTAATAGCTAACTAATATGGTATCTGCATTAACAGCAAATAACAATCCTGCTTTGATATGTCTGTTAGTTTGCATGCGTGGTGACATGAGATGTCAGAGGTTTCGTTGCTCTTTTTTTTTTTTTTTCTCTCGAGTTTATTGATCAAGTCACGGATTTTGTTTCATGAATAGAGTTTATTCACTAATGAATGGACAAAATGGCATCAGTTACATTTTTATTATAAGGAAGTTTTATTAAACTATGATGAACTGAAATTGTTTGGATTTTATTTTGGTAAGGATGATGATGTCAACTTCAAGCCTGATCACTTCTGGACGTTTGAGACTGATATATTTGAGCGTTTAACAAATCTGTATATTGTCCTATATTTAAAAAACAATTACTTTAATGCCTCAATGCTGTCATTAGCCATTGCAGGATATTTCTGCCCGATATCACTCCCAACACATCAGATGAAGTATTTAGTGGCCATACGTTTTGAAATGTGACTGTGTGGGAACCATTCTAGTGCAATTGTAAAATGAGCAAGAAAAGTCCAAGTTGTGGGATGTTCAGGGGTGTTGGATGGATCACACACTGGTATGAGGGGCCACCAGGGACATGATCCAGAATTACCTCTCACAAACACATGTGAGATGCTCTTACACTACTGAAACACTCTCACATAAACAACAGAAAAATTATTCACTCACACACACTACTAAAACGCTCTCACACACACATGTGAAATGCTCTTATATACACTACTGAAATGTTATCATACATACAAGTGAGTGAAACGCTCTCATACACACTATTGAAACGTTCTCATACACACTACTAAAACCCTCTCACACACTACCGAAACACTCATACGTAAATGACGTAACTTACTTTGCTTAAGTCACTTAGGCAATGTTACTTCAGTCAGAAGACTGAACGTACCCCAAAGTATGATCTTTGCCTAAACCAAACCAAACCAAACTAAAGTGCAACTTTTTAACAATGTTAATAAAAGACCAAAAGTCATAATAAGTGACGTGTTTGTAAGCAAGCTTTATATTAAAAGCCAAACCAAACATTGCATATTATATATTATTTCTAACTTGATCACAGAGCCCTTCACGATGAGAACTGATGCTAGAGGCGTAGGTAGTTTAAAGATAAGGCCACTGACCAAGCTGCTGTGTTGATTAGTGTTGAAGAAATAGTTTGCTGTGGTCATGTGTTTATTCAAAGAATACTGGTAAACTGGTGAACCGACAGGCACAGAGCGGATCTGAGCCGGTAAGTGGACCCAGAGCACATGAAACTACAGCATTTTATACAGTAAGAATACAGGAGACAAAATGGCAGGTTCGAACAATAGGGGGAAAAAAAGACAGGAAAGGAGGGGGGGCACTTCGGAGAGTCAGCCCATCACAGCTCAGCTCTAACTTGGTGTTAAGCAAATGTGTCTCGGCAGGAAGAGGAGACAGACAGGAGTCACCATTTAAAGTATGGAGATCAGAGAGCTCCTCCCAGATGTCATTTTCTTCCTCACCAGCAGGGAGTGATACATTTGCAACGTGTCCAATTAGATAGTTGTTGCAAAAAGTTTACTGTAATCAACTTGACAGTATTTTTTTATTTTTTAACCCAAATAAAGAATCTTGCATTTTTCAAACATCAGTATCTTGACTAGTTTTCACTGTCTTGCCACCAAGCTATTTGGTCCGTCACAAAGAATAAAGGAGTGTCACAGTTCTTTCTAAATATAGCAAGAACATGTATGTATGAATGTATAGAATCATTTCATTTCTCAAATCATTTTATGTGACAGTGTTTACACACAACACCACAGCTCAGGATTAGAAGGGGAGATTTATCCATACAGTATTTCAAATTTGCACAGATACTGAACCGGTGACACTAATATTTGGTGTCCACTGTCACACTAAGCTGACTGTAGAGCTGTTCTGTGCTTCCGGGTTAAAGGTGTGTGTGAAGCATCCATTTATTACAATTTTTAGCATCTTTGCTTCGACTTATACACTCAATATAGTTTTGTGACCTCTCTACTAGTTTGTAACCAGTCGTCATCCAATATGTGACTCAGCAAAAGTGTGACATGGAAACATGAAGAATCCAGCACACATACACGGAGAGGGAGAGAGAGCCCAGTGAAACCATGTAGTGTTCAACAGAGGACACTGAATTTAAAGTAACTATTTTCAGTGTGTGTGTGTGTGTGTGTGTGTGTGTGTGTGTGTGTGTGTGTGTGTGTGTGTGTGTGTGTGTGTGTGTGTGTGTGTGTGTGATGTGATGCCAGGTTAGAGAATATGGTTAGCTGCATGCAAAGGCCCTGAGTCTGTGTGTGTGCGTTCGCTAATAAACATGAGTCAATTAGCTCTCCAGCAAACACAGGTCTCCTGTCACACTGTGAAGTGGCTGAGAAACATCTGGAGCTGCATCACTACAGAAAGAACACTACAGACTACAGAAAGGGAGCAAAACTGGTCTTGTTCCAAATCTTAGTGGCAGCTGTTTGGTCTATGTGAGTAATCTTAGGTCGGGGCACATTTGTTCACATACCTTCGTATACCAGCGGATACTGCTTCACAAATGCTCCTTCTGAAAAACACTTTGATGATCAGGCAGTTTTCTTCAGTTTCACCCAAGTTGGCTTTAACTGCAGCATCATATTTTTTTGCTGTAACATTTAAGATTCATTTGTTGTAATTCTTGGACTTCCTGCAACTTTTCCTGTTTGCCATGGTTACCATAGAGAGACCTCCTCTGTCTTTGGTGTCAAAGTGCCACCATAAATTGTGTTCCGTTGGCACTGCCACTGCATGGTTACAGCGAAGCGCAAATCCATTATCGCGTTCCCATCTCTCATTAAATTACCTTCGCTCTGCATCACAGTTTCTTTTCATAGACATTTTTACTCCTAAGAATTAGACTATTAGCACTAATAGTTAGACTGTGATTTGGACATGCTATTGAACATGGACGGATCACAAAATCAGGGTGCATTCTGGGACACATTGTTTATGGACACCACACTTCCGTAATGCAGTATAGAACTGTATTGCACAAATTATATTCCAAACTCTCTTTGGTCACACAGTACTTAGATGAGTGTGAATGAAATGGACTGTCAGCATGCGTAATTAACATGTCAGCAATTACTGTAAGATGAGGGCCTGTCTTGGGCTGATGATTAATGGAGCACTGACTTGTTTTCACATTAATGCACAGGCAGGTGGGCCCGAGGGAGCGCAGGCAGGCTGTGGAGTGACGGAAGCTTCTGCGGAGCGTGAGGTCAGCTACAAGGCTGGGTTTTTTCTGTCTTCATGTGTTCTTTGTGCAGAAGTTAGAAGAAGCAAATCTATTTCTAGATTATCAAGATAATGTATGTGCGTGCATGTGTGTGTTTGTGTGTTTGTGTGTGTGTGTGTGTGTGCGTGTGTGTGTGTGTGTGTGTGTGTGTGTGTGTGCGTGTGTGTGTGCGTGCGTGTGTGTGTGTCTGAATTCAGCTCAACTTTCACTGAACTCGGCACTCAGCAGAGACTCTGGGTCTCTCATCTTTTTCCCTTCTTATGAAATGTTACAGTATAGCCCGTTTCCCCTCCAGCTCCAGTCAGCAGTCACCGTTACAGAACTAAACACACACACACACACACACACACATACACACACACACACCATGGAAGTCACCTCTGCAGATTACTACCGCAGTCAGGTTGATAAACAGGAGTGAAGATAAATCCACTTTTAATCCTGAAAGTTAAAAAGTCATCTCTGAGCTCTCCTCCTGTCTGTGAACGGCTCCGGATCACGGCAGAATCTATTTATTCCTCCAGATGGTCTGGCTCTGCACCAGACTCTGTCCTCCAGAGCTGGCCGGCTCTGAGGAGCTGAGCAGTGACTCAACAGAAATGACTAATTCAGCATTTATGTGTTGCTGTACAACCCAGTCTCATAGGGCAAAATGTATTTTGGCCTCTTCTTTTCTATTGCCTGTGTCTGTGTCACGTGACCATCAACTTTCTGGCTGCGAGAACAAAAAAAATGGCTGCCATTCCTTTTATTTCCAGTGAAAAATGCCACATTTTAAGATAGGTATTACACAAAAATGTGTTTTGATGACATTTTTATGGAGAATTGTGCTCTTTATTTTCATATCCTCACTCAGTGAATGTATGTACTCCTTCGTTTGTAGTTTTTACAAAGATTATTGTAGGTGTCAGCAGAAAATTGTGGGGCTGTCACGTATTTTTATGCGCATTTGTAGCAGTTTATAAAATGAAATGTTTTGTTGTCAACGGGTTCAGCTCTGAAGGTTACTCACGCTGGTCACCTTTTCCACAAAAAAAGAGAAACAAAAACTTTCATCCAGAAAGTCGACGGTCAGGTGAGAAAAAAAGAATAGGCCAAAAAAATTGCAGACATCTCACAGCTGAGGAGGCGTTAATGTGAAACATTACTACATGTTGCACTGTGGACCAGTGTAGCTATTATACATTTTGATCTGATGTGAGACTGGGTTACTGATTTTTCCTGCGGGTACTTTAACATGATACTTTTATCTCATCTGCATTCAGGATTCTGATTATGTTGGTGGCAATGTAGTGGTTAAGAAATGACTGAGTGTCTTATGTAGTGGATGAGGTCTAATATTATTAGAAAAGAACAAAAATTTAAAAAACATGAACTTTTCGAGGGTGTGAATAACATCTTCTCAGATAGATTTCTGGATCTGCCTTGATTAGAACTTGGCAAATGTTGAGCGAGCCTTATGGAAACATTTTCTTTTTTTTTTTTTTTTTTTTTTCAGGTTGTTTTTATAATTTGCTGTTTTGTTCCGAAGAATGCTGCTGCACTGTTTAACTGTGAAGCTCAAGAAATGTTTTGCAGAGTATGAAACTTCAGACAGCTTTACATGGGGGGAGGAGATAATGGCACAATTTTCATTTTTGGGTTAACTCATGCTCTAAAGCAGAGAAAGCTTGATATTGATGCTAAATATATAAATACAAAATAATAATCCAACAATAACTAAAAAAAATCACGAGCCACTGTCTGAGCTACACTAAATGAATGATGCTAAACTGGTAATAGTTCAGTGGACTTCACAGACCACCAGCACATCATGTCACCTCTGTTCATTTTTAATGAAGAACATTCACCATCTACGCATTTAAACCTAACTACAGCAGTCTGCTGCACAATATTACCCAGAGTGCTTTGTGGTGGTGCCACCACAACTGCTTGAAGATGATGCCTAATTTTCCGCAAACCTTTCCATTGCTCAGATACGTCACACAGACAGCGTTATAAAAACATGTGTACACGCAGCCAGCTGCTGCTGATTTCCTAACAAACTGTTTTACAGCTCTCTGTGACAGAAGCAGCTTGTTAAAATCACACACATGATGGAAGTCGCTGTGTGGGGCGCATGTCATCAAAGAGTCCTCACTGTACTCTGACTTTCTTATCCCGGTCTATAAATGTGTTACGTTACATTTACAGGCAATATGTGCATCTGATGGTTAACATCAAACCTCCTCTTGTCTGCTTTTTTAAACAGTAGCTGCTGGCAAATTAGCAGAATGAGCTGCGAGGAGTTCATTAATCAGGCTTCACTCAAAGCATGGCACCATGGTCTAATGAACCCACTATAGGCGAGGATGAGCTGTGAACCTGTCGTGACCTCTAGATGAATGAGTTGATCATGATGATGAAGAGGGTTTTTGTAAAACTGCTTAATCACAAGCGTAATTCACTACAAGTTACAGTAAAACAAACTCAGATCAATAGTGCACATACCGTCAGTGAGTGCTTGTGGAGATGAAGCAGAGCTGAATGTGAGTGAACGCTGGATTTGCAGTCACACAGTAGAGTGGGTGATGCTGTTTTTGATGTCACATTGTAAACCTTTAAACCTTTAAATTCCTGTAGTTTTGTTGGTGAAATGTTCATCAGAAGAGAAAAATCTTCATGGACTGATTTATAAACACTGTCCTGGGACCTTATTTTACTCTGAGAGCAAGCAGCTTGTTCATTCCCTTATGGTGGAAAAAATACATATTTACGAATTTGTGTTATTACCTCATTAATATAATCAATATTAAATTGAGTTTGAATTTCTCCTTCAAAGCCACATGGTGCTCCTTTAACATAATCCTCATTAGAAAAGCATTAGGCCATATTAAAAGTTTTTGTGTGTCCACAAAGCCAATAAAATATACAGGTGTTCATTGCATTGGCACTGCCCTTTAACTTAACTTAACTAATTCCAGTTTGACCTTTTTGTTCCATCTAACCGTATGTTAGTGGGCTTGTTTCTGGGCGCCACAGGGCGTCAAGGTAGGCCGCTAATCCCCTTTTAAGAAAATGGGAATTCGTTGGTTTAGTCTATCTATCTATCTATCTATCTATCTATCTATCTATCTATCTATCTATCTATCTGTCTGTCTGTCTGTCTATCTATCTATCTATCTATCTATCTATCTATCTATCTATCTATCTATCTATCTATCTATCTATGTATATGTGTGTATAGATATAGATATAGATATATATCGTTCAGAGTAACTGAATCCGATTAAATTAATTGTAATAATGACCTTCTTCTTCAGATTAAATCAGGATGGAAATCTGTACACCCTGATTGAATTTCCAAACAACAGCTTTTGGCTTAATAACTAAAAATAATAAACAAAAATTGATATTTTCCAGCACAACTGAATTCACAGGAACGTATGTGTTTTAGATCAGTGTGTGGTGACTGTAACATGGATCATCCACTCTCAGTGCAACACCGCGTGTATCAGTACACCAAACATCACCGCTCACAGCATGGAGACGGTGTTTCCTTTCACTTTTTTCGTTTCACGATTTTGGTGTTGTCAAATAACAAAAATGCACTGGCTGACACAACCGGGAGAACGTTTTATTTTAATCATTTTGTTTTCATTAATTGTGTTGGAGAATCTTGGAGACATCCTCTGTTTAAAGTCTGTCTTCTCTCAGAGCCGTGTCCTGTGTGCTGGGGCGCCATCAGGCTCCAGTCACTCCTTTAAAGTCCTCATCGAGCTATGAGTTTAAGGACAGGTGTGACGTCACTGCCATCTGACCATGCGCTCCTTTCACTCGATCAGTGTGTGACTGACAGCCTCTGTGATGTTATCTGTGAGTGATACCCAGCAGTGGACACCTGCAGGTGGCGCACTGTGCAGCGGGGCTGGTCATGGACAATTTAAAAGTAAGCTGCAGGTGCACACAGGTGACCTCGGGCCTCTGGATGCTCTCAGATCAGTGTGCTGTTCTGATCCACAGCACCAACATCACACACACAGCACTGGAGCTGTAGTAGTACCTCACTCAACCCAAACCTAGCAAAACTTTTTGTTTATTACTGTAATACTTAAAAATCGAGTTGGTAACACTTCCTAATGAAGGTACAAATATGGATTATTAACGTATGATGCATGATGACTTCCTGTTGAACACCATCAGCAAGTGATGACGATGACTTTATGTGATGACCTCACGCTGAACACGTCTTCAGTTAAAGAACATCACTTCACATTTAGGCATGTGCGTCAAATATTTATTAAAATGTGAGCTTATATTGTGGATTACAGTTGTATAACTTCGTTTCAGCTCCGACTCTTGAAGCAGAGCTGTTATTTTATTGTACTTTTAAAAATGTAATGTTATCAGATGCATAGGAGGAGCAGACTTAAATATTAGCCCTGCATGAAGATTAACTCAGTAATATTACTGTGGCACCTGAGCGCCTTAGAAGTCAATGCACTGTGTGATATATATTTTCCCTTATAATTCCTTATAATTAGATTGCCCATAACTACTGTCCTGTAGATCCGCCCCTGACGCAAACATTCACATATTAGATAGATATACAATCACAAAAATAACCTTTACAGAGCTGAAATCCAGCTGACTGATCTGCATCTAACACTGTGTGAAGTAACTTCCTGAACTGATTATCTATCAGTTGTGAACGAATCCCAGTGAAATTCAAAATGTGTTAGTGATGAGCATTCACACCTGCAGTGTATCATCATGAGTCCTGCACTGGTCAGTGAGTATATGATATGCGCTCATGTTACAAAGTGTCGGTGAAATGTAAATCCTATCACTAAAAACACGCACGTTTACATGCACACGCTTTTGTCCGAAGCGATTTACAATCAGTACATTTGTCACAAGTATGCAGCCCCCGCACATCACTGTGGATAGAGTCAGAGACAACATGGAAACAGCGTTCAAGCCCTCGTCTGAGGAATAGAAGCTGCTCACTGGTTCACGTCTATACATTTGCAGATCATGGTATCAGCACCGGTGCTTCCAGCAATAAACCGGAGGGGAAATATATATATATATTTTTTTAAAAATCGTTCAAAAAAATAGTCAGATTAATACACGTTAAATCAAGAAATATTGTAATCAACCTTTAAAATATAGCATGTGTAGACTTTAAATTATAAACTTATGAACGCGCAAGGGTTGCTAAAAGCCCCCTAACGCAGATGATGGCAGGCCTGACCTCAGAGCTGCAGAGGGGGATGACACCTTCAAATAATACATAATGCGCTTTTTCTTTTTTTTTTTCCCCATTTGTGTGCAATAAGAAGTTACCTGCATTTTGCATCCACCCAGTGTGGATATTTGACTCGGTTTCAGACTGACTCCCGGTGCAGCTGCCCGTGGAGGCGGATCTCTCCGAACTGCGGGCACCAATACAGCTGCAGAGCGGAGGAGAGCGCTCGGCGGAGGGCAGGGGGGGAGGGTCCGTCCCCGCTGCTCTCCCTCTCTGAGAGAAAGCTCCGGCTGCCTCAGGATGGCACATCGATCCTCAGACGGCTGGAGCGTTCCCACCCCACACATCTGGATTTACATCAGCTGATCCGATCTCCGCTGGACTCTGAGCACTCGCGAACGTTCCCGTCTCTGCGGAACTCAAGTTTGCTTTAATTGTTTGAGAGAGGTGAGACGGACCGGACGGGCCGGGGACCTCACGGTGCGTGCGGAGCGGCGCCGCTGTTCAAACATGCTGAACGACATTAAGATCGAGGACCGTCTGCGGACTGATGCCAGCTCTCTGGAGGTTCTGCTGGGTGAGTGTCCCCCCTCCTCCCGAACCCCTCAGCTCCTCTGAACACAACCGGACCGTTTTCAGTTTTGTTGAAGAGAAATGTGAACTTGATTAAACAAACTGTTTATTTATTGTTTGTTCTAGTTCTGTTTTATCTCTTGGTTTACGGTCATTCGCATTCATTCTCCTTCCTTTGCTGCAGCACAGCTCAGAAATCTTGCTTTTGTTTTTTTTTTTTATTCAGTTAGGTGTGATAGTAAACGGGCCTTGTTATATCAGGACGCTATTTCTGTTGAAAGTGCAGCGTGTGGATTTGTTAGACCAGCTCAGAAGGAACAACTGCTTCAGAGTTTAGTTCCACATGCAGATCTCTGCCTCCAGAACAAAAGCCCGTCTCCATCACGTCAGCCTCAACCCAAACCACCGCTCTGTGTTCCAGTCCCCGGCCCTCCTCTCCATCAGCTCCACCGACCGCAGCTTCTGTTTCTGCCTTCACTCTATTTACTTTCTATCCCCTGTTTTCCTGGCCTGTTATTAAAGGAGGTCGTGTTTTTGTGTAGTTGGAATTATCCAAACAGGGATGAATAATTCCAACTACAGCAGGTTGTTTTCTACGGGCTACCTGACGCTATTGTTAATTCGTATACGCGACGTGGAGACGCGTCAGGCCGTGCTCGGTTGGCCTGCCTGGCCTTTACTGACACAATCCAACGTGTGTGATGTCACCATGGCGATGACGTAGCTGGCCGTGACATCTGTAATGGCCTTACCTTAGCGCCAGGTCCGCCGTCGTTGGTGTTGTCGACTTATTTACATGTTCCACTGAAGGCGACATGCAGCAGACCTGCAGTCACACACACACACACACACACACACACATGCACGTTTCCCTTCTAAGAAACACGACCCGCAGAAAATGAATCCGTTCAGCTCAAAAACAAAACACGGGCTGAAATATTTTTAATTTGTCGTGTTTGTTATTTTTGCTTACAGCAGTGGTTCCCAAACATTGTATTTTTGGCAGATAACGAAATGTTTCACCGTGTGACAGTTTAAAAAGCTGACTGCACTGTGCATCAGCAGGCCTCTCCCCTGCTCGGGAGGTGTAGTGCTGATGGATCCGCTTCATTCTGTCTGAGCTGATCTGTCCACACACCTCACACACCGTGGTCTCTGTGACGACCCCCTGCTGTGCTGCTGAAGCTGACAGATTTTCCTCCTCATATTTTCTTGTCCGTGTTATGGCTTTGTTCAGCAGCTCTGCCCCCCCCCCTCCCTCCGGGGGTCCCGCCCCTCACTTTGGGAACCG
Source organism: Sparidentex hasta (assembly GCA_030272975.1). Classification (NCBI taxonomy): domain Eukaryota; kingdom Metazoa; phylum Chordata; class Actinopteri; order Spariformes; family Sparidae; genus Sparidentex; species Sparidentex hasta. The sequence goes on from JARJLU010000720.1 coordinate 106,131, forward strand.
CTGGTTTACAGCATTAAACAAACCGAGACAGTCCGCAGGCCTCAGTGGGAACCGTTTTCATGAAAGGGCCACTTTCCACTGAGGACATAGTCTCGTCCACAATCCTCGTCCAACAAAGTGACACCTCCAAGTCTAATCTGAGAGACGTGATGTGTTCCCAGTGCCGGTCCTGACCGTGGAGCCGCAGGCAGGACTTCAGCTGGCGCCCTGTTGTATCGCAGTCAATTTCACAATCAATTTTCATACACTCACACAGAAACTGATGAATGTATTCAACATTTTATTTCTTTTAAGTAAAAAAAATATCACAACAAAAAAAACTGAAGAAAGAAACAAGTGATAAAAATACAATATAAATAAGGCATTGCAAAAACATATTTTAGTAGGCTACAAAAAACAGTTAAGTGCAGTGAAATTAATATATATGTGTAGGCATATATATATATATATATATATATATATATATATATATATATATATATATATATATAGATAGATAGATATATAGCCTATGAATGAAATGTGAAAAAAACTGATAGACTTACAAGCAGGAAAACACAGCCAACAGATTAAAATGAGAGCTGAACAGGCCTGACGTTAACTTTCCAAATGTCCCTGATGAATTTAAGGTGGAATAACATTAAAACATGTCGACTCAGCTATTTATTAATTAATAAACAATGCTGCTATTGTCCGAAGTAAGCTAGCAAGTTAAGACTCTGCTCCAACAACAGTAGCTACGATCATTAAACTATTAGTTTCATTCACTCATCACATCGTCGTCACTGTACCTGCATCTTCTTCACGTTTTTCTTCCTCCTCCTTCCTTCTTTTCCTTCCCTTGAGATTCCACTACAGTATCAATAAATCTCTGTCTTGGTCTTGGGGTCAACTCGCCTCTCGACGAGAGGATGGCGGCGTCCTTAGCACCCGCCCGTACCGCCTATTCCAGAGCCGGCTCTGTGTGTTCCTCAGGATTCTGACAGTTTTTCTGGGCCCCCTCTCTTCCAGGCGCTGACCGCCCCCCGCACGCCGTGTGTGCGGGCTGCACGCGGATCATCGCAGACCGCTTCCTCCTGCGGGTGAACGACGCGTCCTGGCACGAGGAGTGCCTGCAGTGCGCCGCGTGCCAGCAGCCGCTCACCGCCACCTGCTTCTCCAGAGACACCAAACTGTACTGCAGGGCCGACTACCACAAGTAAGACCGAGCTCTGCTCCGGCGGGCCCGCCGGGCCTTCAGTGTCTGTGGCGCTTGGTGGAGGGACATTTCTCGTAGCTATTTAACATGACACTTTGCTGATGTTTGAGCCGTAAAGGCTCGTTGTTCATATACATAAGGCCTGTTACACAGCGGAGGTCGGCCGGTGTGTTCAGCCTGCTCGTTATTAACAGAAACCGAACAAAATTATTTTAGATTCCAATGATTTTCTTAACAGAATTAAAGCTGTTAAAGAAAGGAACACAAAGGGGTTAGCTCCTCATTGCCTGTTTTATTTTCTGCCTAAATAAAATAAATGATCAAATTATTGTTTTCATGACTGAATAAACTGAATAATCAAACTGACCTTAAAAGAAAAACACAATTTTTTCTAGCCTTTCTAGCTTCCAACAGTGTTCTGAGACTTTATTTTCCTCTTAAAACAACGTATTTATTCACTTATGGAAAAATACATGTTTTTTGAGTTTGCATCATTACTTCATTAATATTGTAAATATTAAAATTCCGAGTTTGAATTTCTTCTCCAAAACTACATAGTGCCCCTTTAAAATCAATCATGATTATATGATAAAAAAAAAAAAAACAACAACAACAAAAAAAAAACATTAAATCAAAAATGGCATTATTTACTGCATGTGAATTCTGGAAATGTATTTTTAATTTTGACACACAATAAGCCTCTAAAAATCTTTGAGAGGTTTTCTCACCATGTCTGATGTAGTTATCACACCCAGAGGAGACATGCTGCAACTAATGGTGTTCTGTGTCCCAACAGACGGTTTTAATGCATCATGCCTGAATCTGATCATCTTGGACAGGTCACTTTATAATCTGAGGTATAGAAAAAGAAGGTACAGGTAAAGAAGCCTAAATTACATCATTTATGGATGCCGAGTTTAATATCACCATTTTTTGAAATTTTATGAAAAAATGTCAAAGATAGAACGCTGAAAAAAAAGAAATGTAATGATTTTCTACAAACAAATTTAAATTAAAAAGTATTTTCATATAAAGAAGTAGATAAGGAAAGAGAAAGAGCGATTTTACAGAGTATTGTCTACCTGCATTAGACTTATAAAGCTGGTGTCATGCATAATGATTGACAAGCAGTCAGACCCTCAGGTCCTGGTGTCAGTGTGAGGAAAAAGAGCATGGAATATGCTTTTGGGCTGCAGAGGGCAAGGAGGAGGAGGAGGAGGAGGAGGAGGAGGAGGAGGGGCAGGTGGAGGGATATACATTGTGAAAAATAAAAACTTAAAATAAATGTAAACCAAATGATACCAGAATCAAAGGATAGTCTTACACATGAAAATCCACTGTCTTAAAACAATTATCATATGACTTATTTGATAACAGTAATTACACAACTAGGAAAGTTTAAGAAGAAACAGGTTAACATTTCTAACAGCAGTATTTTTCTCTGGGCCCTGGTAGTCCTTGTATGTTAAACACAGTCCCAAATCACCTATACAAAAATGCTGCCCTACATCCTCAGTCATATTTGACAAAGTGGAACAGCCAAAATATATTTGAAAAAAGAAAGACTAAAAACACTCCAATGCATATTTCGTTGCCTATACAGATCATAATCATAGTATGTTAGAATAGGAAATATTTTCTTATTTATTACAGATTCATGTCCTTAACATTCATCTTCTCAGAATCCCAGTGCTAGGGATGATTGTGGCAAATGGCCTGCCCCTTTCTGTGACATCCCCCCCAATGAAGCCACATTATTCAATCTGCCTGTTTTGTCAGAACAGGAAGTAGTAACCCTGGAACTGAGGTGTCCCACACTACCCAGTGTCGCTGTGAGTGTAATTGTCATGATTCTCACAACCCTTCAATGGTTTTGCAAAGACAAAGGCAGTTGTGGCTGTTTGTCTGTGTCTATACTGTAATTTACAATGTAAGATTCCTTTTATCTGAAATGAAAATTAGTTTTATTTAGCTATTTGTACAAAATAAATGTATAATATGTATATATGATAAAATAGCCACAACAGGACACTGAAATAATAATACAATCATCTACTTCAGCAGTTAAGGGGTTGTCCTAATAATAACAATATATCATATGTGAAGTCTGTGGGAGGGGATTAGTAACATGAGGGCTTTAAAAAAAACGTTTTATGAAAACACAGGAAACAGCATGATATTTTGTGCTTATATACAAGCAGCATGTGTCAGATCAATGACACGCAATCATTTTTGAGTTACAGGCGAGCAGAAAAAGGCACACAAGAAGAAGAATGTGTGAGCAAGACAACACAAGCGTGTAGAATTGTGTTTGGACGGCAGGCTGGTGTGTGTGTGATGTGTCTGATGTGGCTGTGGTGCGACAGTCCTGTGTGATAGGAGCAGTGCTGGTGGACGGGTACCCTGCAGCTGGGTGGTCTCTCCTGCTGTATTGAGGTTTCCAGACAGGCCGGGCAGCGTGCTGACAGCAGGTCGTCTGACTGTCACATCATCTCTCTGCTGGGTCTCTCTGTGAGCCTGTCTGCTTCTCTTAAAGAGCCTTTGTCCATTCCTTTAAACGCTCAGTGCCATGTGTCACGGCTGCGTGCTGGAGGTCTGGTGACCTGCAAGGGGCAACAGGCAACTTCCTATAACATTGTACTGTAGCGACATCCCAGTGTGCACTTAAAGCCAAATTTCCCAGTGCAGGCCATTCACAGACTGACCTCACCTGTGACTGAGAATCCTTTTCAGAGGGATGATCATTATGTGTGACAGCTTGTTGTTTTTTCATACCTGCTCATCTTTTTCATTTTAACATTAAAGCTGGTAAAGATTGAAGTAAAAAGAAGAAATGCACAAAATACAATAATGTATAAGTACATTATTAAATAAATGTGATTTAACAATTGAATTAGTAGAGCAATTTAAAAAAGTACTTTAAAAAATCATTTAAGAAAAGCCAAGTCCTAACAATGTGTTTAAAGTATGATCTGCTCATTTCTGAGCTGAGCGGCCCTGCTCGCCAATTCTTAGTCCTGACCTTGGGGCTGCCAACACACCACCTAGATCTGGGGTGGCCTAACTTTTTCCCACAGTGGGGGAAAAATGAAATCTGCGTTGGTCAAATATAATATAACTACTGTTAGCTGCTGTTGCGGAAAGACAAAGACATCCACAGGACAGCAGCAGCAGGATTGTTTAGACAACAGAGAGAGATGGAGAAGGTTTAATTTCTCATGTCAATTTACAATCTGCTCACATATGGCCAATATAAAAGTGAGTCATACATGCAAATTGCTCCAAATCCAAATCCCCTTTAATAATAAGGGGTCCTACATATTTGAATAGTGTCTGACCTTATTAAATATAAAACAGCATGAACAGTATTATATATTTGTTTAAATATATATATGTGATCATTTAAATGTTGAAACACATGATGTCACACTGAACCAATTACCACTGGAATTTAAAGGCCAAATATAGATGATAACAGCTTACTGATTATTTTACATTTAAACAAAATTGGACCAATGCGGTTCATTATACAAGAGAATGCCAACAACAACACTTTTTGATCTGTAGTTTAGAAATGGTTTAATTGCCCTATTTGGATCCAGTGGATTCATTCACATGGTAATTATTTCATCACTTCTTTAACTCACTTTCCTATCCTTCTTGATCAAAGACAAATGTCTGGTAATGTTTAATATTAAGCTCCTTGTAATAAGTAAGTATTATTTAATAGGTAATAAGATATATAAAAACTAACTTATTTATTGTTATTTATTTATTACTTATTTATTTACTGTTAATGCTTTAGTTCATTAATATACTACTACTTTACTTTATGAGTTTCTTATAATTGTTGATAACAGTATTACAGTCATATTTATTGAGTTTAACTTACTTACCTATTACGTCATTGTTAAAGCTTCACCAAGCTTTTTTATGTGTTTAATGCCCACAGTATTATTCATTTATTAAGATTAAACTTTATACTGAAGGATAAAGTTGTGCAGTTTAAACAGGGTTAGGGTTAGTCCCCTGTAATAATGTAAGATTAGAATTGCCATTTGAGAGATCAAACAGCAAATAAGTTCCTATAACAAAGGAAATACAATTAATAAACTCAATTTTATTAGCAATCCCAATGTGGTGCTCCAGTGAGTATTTGAAGCAGCACAATGGTGTTTGCGGGAATGTGCGTGCCCATAGTGAGAAAGGCATTGGTTTTAATTAATTATTGTTCTATCATTTTTGATGCAAACATCATTTAACTGTGTCATGTGATTTAATACTTTAGTAAACAAATGCAAATGTGTGTGTGTGTGTGTGTGTGTGTGTGTGTGTGTGTGTGTGTGTGTGTGTGTGTGTGTGTGTATGTGTGTGAGTGTATGTGTGACTGCTAGTGTCTCATGAGAAAACTATATATCATATAGTTTTTCACTGTGTTTTGGGAAATGCAGCTCACATTTTAGCATTGATAGTGAAGCAGATGGATATATATATATATATTTATATATATATATATATATATATATATAAAATCTTTGCCCTCAGTCTAACCTCTTGATTATTCATTATGAAACCGGGTGGTATATGGGATATTTAACTGTAAAACTGAGCAGGCTCACTTCACTAGAAACCAGAGGAGCTGGTGGCTTCAGCATTAATCAGAGCAGAGACCCCAGCCAGTGAGGATCCAGGAGTAAATCCTGGACCAAGACACAGCGAGCTGTCCACATCTCTAAATACACACCACCCCCCTGGGAGCAGGGAGCAAAGAAAAGAGGCGGGGGGTGTACACGGAAAAACACAGGAACCAGCAGGAGCTCCTTAAAGCCCTGTTCTGTTTGGATACCACAGCTGACCAACAGCCAGCTCAGCACTAGAAAAACAAGCCGTCTTGAAAACTTTACAGATTAGGTTTCATCACCTCTCCAGACTCTTGCCCCAGCAGCCACAGGTTGTCCTCCTCCCACAGTCTCCAACACTGACTAACTACAGTGATTTATGCCACTGGTCCCCTGACCCCACCTTGACTTCAAACAGAGGCAACATGAGACAGTAGGTCGACATGGTGTACAGGGAGCTGTGGAGGGACAGTTTTCAGGATACAGCTATCTGAGGAGCACTTCAGCCTTTAAGAACTCAGTTCAATGTTACATTTCATTAGTGGGCTGAACTGTCAATGGGCAACTTTAGATCTTAACAATGGAAAAATACAAGTCTAAATATTTTCACTTATGGACTGTAGATTCTAATGGGAGGAAGCCAGAATGAAGTCTGAATGAAAAAAATATTCACATTCACAAACTGAATGGCTCTACAGCCATTTTGCATACAACAGTCCTTAACTTCAGATCCTGCACTGCACTGTCTCAGTATCAGCTCGTGAGTGAAACGTAGCTGTTGTGCATCAGTTTTGTTTTGCACTGCACAGCGAATCTGGTGAAAATGATTGAAATGTTATTGAACATCACTCATGGGTAACACTGTAATTACTATCATTAGTAAATGACACATTTATAGTCAGTCAAACTTTAGTTACTAGTTATTTGACTGTTAACAAACAATAAAAAACATTTATTAAGAAATCATGTATGGTAAAATTGCAGCCGATGTTTATAAACCTGTATTATAAAGCGTTTCATTGTTTGTTAAGAGTGAAGTAACTATGAACTACAGTTTGAATAACTATTAATTTAACATTTATCAATGGTGGTTATTATAAAGTGTTAAGCCATAAATGATGTCTTACAAACACTATGTTGGAAACTGCATCTGATCACATTTTATTGCTACTGCACACATTTGATCCCTTTACCGACAGTCAGTTTTGGGTTTAGGTGTATTTAGGAAGTGATCTGTGTTTCTTCCCACTGACCTCAGAACAGCTTGGCATTCCTCTGCCATACTGGGACAGACTCTAAAAGTTGACAGAGCCACAAATCACGAAGGGGCTGCAGGCGGTCTCTGATGAATGCTTGGTGATGATGAATCTGCCATCTACATCCACGTCACCCCATCAATCAGTGGTTAATACCACAGCAAGGCTGCTTGAACTCATTCCATTAATCCCATATCACATATTACTGGAGTCTCAACTTGGCAGAAGATATGAATGATCAGGTGTAACTCACATTATCTTATAATTATAGTTAAAATCATTTACTGAGATTTTATAGAGAGACGGCTTGTAGTCATTGCTCATATCTTCTCATGGGAATTGTATGGTTCATATAGTAATAATGAAATGAGTTCAAAAAAGTGTGCAAGCTTTTAAAACTGAGCAACATGTTTTTAATCCTACAATAAAGTTGGTTTAACTACTTACATCAACATAAGACTGCAGAATGAATGGGTGTGTGGCACCTCTGACTTCTGCCACCCAACATTTCTGCAAAATCACAGATAAGTTAAACTTTTTTTAACTGTAAACTTTTTCTGTAGGTTCAGTATTTAATGCTCTTTTTGTGACAACACTCTGTCTAGGTTTACACACATAAATCACTTGGTTAGGGTTAGGAAAGCCTCATGATTTGAATTAAGATACCTGTTTTGGGTTGCCACAAACAATTGCTTGAGACGTCCAGAAATAACCAGTGGTTTCACGCTTTACATATGTGGAAACACAGACTCCAACAGTGGTCTTTGGCTTGTCAGCCTTCTCATCCGCCCCCATCCCCTCTACCTCACAACATGAAAGCCAGGTCACAGAAATGTAATTAAGTCACAAAACTATGTGGACTCCTCATATGCAGAGATTTCCGAGATAGAAAACACAGTTCCTCTTGCCGAGTTTGATAGCAGGGGAGCAGCATGTGCCAACATGACAGCTGACTGGCATAAACTTTTTTAAAGATGTAATCTGGGAGGCATTACTGTTCCTTCAAAATGTATTTTTTGGACAGCAGTTATTAGACATCATTTTTAGGGGATAGAGTTGCTAATACACACGAGTATCCCTAGGAATTGTGTTTGTACTGGGCTACTCTGCAGCACACAGTATACTATGTGTCCACTGCTAATGTTCAGTGAACATGCAGGTGGAGGGCAGTGCTAATGGTGGTGGAGGGGTTTGTAGAGCATCTCGGTTTCATTTTTAAGGAAGTGTAAATCATTTTGTCTTCACTGTCACCATTACTGTAACCCTAATTAAAGGTTTGTGTCGCCTAACAATATCCATACCTTAACCATACTGTAGCAACTAGCAGCTAGTGAGTAATGACCTGGTGGTACTGAGGGATTCTCCTGACATACAGAAGCCTAGTGGCCAACAAAATACGTGTTCCGGTCAGGATTTATGTGGCCATTCACCAAGTGCTGGAAGCAGTATCAGCCAGCACTAATCACTGATCAAAATGTTGTTAATTTACTTTATCACCATCTGTTGCTAGTTATTAGTGTCATTATAAAACACAACTTTAAAATGTTAAGAAAATAGTTATGTTTATTTTTGCTCCATCAAAGAAAACAGACTGATGTAAACTGTATAAAACAAAATTAAGAAACACACACACACACACACACACACACACACAAAAAAAATAGAACAGAACAGCAAACAGAATTTGGGAAAAATTAGCCATGGTAGCTCACATGTCAGAGCGCACGCATTGTAATAAGGCTGAGTCCTGGATCCAGCCCAGACCAAACAATTATTTATACAAAAAAAAAGTCTTTGTCATAGTTGTGTCAGTGTTTGTCTGAGGTATTTGTGCCTTGAGTCCACTTTAAGTCCCTGTAACTCCAGCTCAAAATACTTTTACCTCACACTGTACTCAGCTGAAGTAAACACACACCAGAAGAGGCTCTGATATAAACTAGCATGTGTTAGTAGACACAGACACAGGTGAGATGAAGTTAGAAGATGTATTAAGCACAGGAGAATAGAGGCGATGAGGAGAGGTTGCCTGCAGTCTAGCAGTCAGGCAGGCAGGCATGTGACGGTCCAGGGACACTGAGAGGAAGGTTAGTAATACAAATCACTAGGAACACACACTTGGTTGGACTTACAGTGTAGCTACCACTGAGGTTGAAACAATGATCTGGTGAGGACTGGCTGTGTAGAACCTGGGTTATGTACAGTGCTGGAAAATGAGTTGATGGAACAGAGATGGGAAACCTGGAACACTGGGAGGAAGGAAAACAGTAGGGATCTGTTGGTAAAGGCCAAAAGCCACAAAAATCTTCTGTGGATCATGTAAGAGGATGTTGAAATGTCATTGTTAAATATACTTTTTTTTCACATTTGGTCAGACATTAATTTGGTTTAACACTAGACAGCATGTTTCTCACTGGACATTAGTCACTGAAAGCATACGTGTTGATATAGTGATAACTATAATTCCATTGAGAACATCTTTTAATACCTTTAATTATGTACATTCACATTTTCTCTGCATACAGTAGACAGACCTGCAACTTCACCGGTGTGCAGAGGCAAACAAGAGGTGGCAATTTGTGGTATTTCATGCTAATTACTCTTGGGTGACATTAGTGTAATGTATTTATTATGTTATTAATATTATCATACAAGAATCCACTGTGTTTATATAAACATTGGCATCATACTGACATGTTTTCTGAAGAATTCATAGTTGTTTGTCTGATACTGCAGAAGGTGGCACAGACTGCATGTTCTATATTAAAGGCTTTTTTGTTGGTCAAGACAGTTAGCTTACTCACAAGATGTGTGTCACATGATACAAGGGGAAACTTTAACCATAGGAACAATATGACATCACACTACTGTGGTGAGGATTGTGTGCACTCCTCAGCACTATTGGTTGTTTATGCCTGAGTGCAAGTCAGTAGCCAATAAATGGTGTCAGTCGGTGGGTTTTATGTCCCACATCCTTACTGCTCACGGTTTAATATGTGAACCTCACTTTTCCTCCCAAGCACCACCTCTGCACTTCAGCCAGCTGCAGCTCTAAACATGTCTCTGACATGAAGAGGTTTATGTAGTAGATTCATACATGGGTCTGTGGATCAAAGCGTGAGTCACAGCGGCAGAGCCAAACCACCACCAGGGGGTGGAGGTGGAGGTGGAGGTGGGGGCACAGGCCATTCTGTAGTGTTGACCGTAACAGGCAGATTTATAGAGCATGTTCGGGTGGGACAGCGTGCGTGGAGTTTGTTGAATTAATTATTTTAATGACCAGTGACAAGCCAGAGAGCAAATAAGAACCAGATCCTCCCAACAATAGTTCACATGAGACAGACAGACGTCATCGTGTTGACACTGTTTTATATGTGCCCCACTATGTCATGTCTTGACCCAAGGTTTGGCCAGACTACTGATTGGTTTATTTTTTTAGGTTCACTTCCCACAACTGCAACTAGTCTGTTTTTACGCTCACTGCCCACATCCTTGTGTCAAACACTGGCTGTTTTCAATTAAATACCAACTCAGGATAAATTCTGTTTAAGTTTGCTACTTGCTTCTCGCTTTTTTTCACTATACTTTTCAATTGTTGATTACAGATGTAAATGGACAGTGCGTTTAATGGATTTACATTTGTAATCAACAATGTTTGCTCTTGAACTTTTGGCTGTATCGCAGTCCCGATGTGGTGTAATACAGCTGGAACCTCCAGAACACGATTCAACCAGGTTCTCGCTTTTTTATGCTGAAAAAGAAGGAAGAAAGCAAGAAAAAGAAAGGAAAAGGTTTGCACATGTCGGTGATCAACAAATATGGAGTGTATGAACAGATGGACAGCTCAACTTAAAGCTGCAGTCTGGAGTTTGGAGAAAAAAGTGGACTGAACAGCTCCTAGGTCCCTCCTTCTTCCTCTCTGCTGCTGCAGCCCTGCCTTATAAAGCCCCTCCCCACAGAGGAGCCTGCTGTGCACGAGAAGGCTTGTAACCACGGTGACAAAGGACGCCAGATAACCAAGATGTCACATTTGAAATAACAACAACAACAACATAAGCCCTGATTGTTCTATTTCTGATCAGTATCACTTGATTACAGTGATGAACGCCTCATGCAGATCACTGTATATATCCCGAGTAACAATCATTATTTTTCACATTGCTGTGGATGAGGTTACCAGCTAATCATCACCCGGTGCACTGCCAATTCAACCACTTCAGAGCGTACTGAAAACAAACTAACGTTATAACTGCCTGGTCACCAGTTTTTCTGCTCTGATGATGATTGACACTTCTCAGACACTCCCCTTGGCTCTGATTGGTTGTGTTGATCTGGGAGCGGTGGATTCTTGCAAATCAAATTAGGGTCACTGGGTGGAGCCACAGACAGTGGATTTTTACACAGCTGACATTTATCTTATTCTACTGTCAGATCATAATGACAATTTTTGCAGAATCTGCTGTTGACTAGTAAGCACAGTTAACAGTGCAGCTAGTGGTCGTATTAGCTGACTCTGTCTGGACTGGGAGCTTGAAGCACCAGGGGAGTGCTGGTGTTGTTTTCTACAGTTCCATCACCCTGCAAAGTAGCTAGGGACTAGTAGGTTAGCATGCTAACTTCAGTTGTTACCTTTGCAACACAATACAGAGACATCTTTGACATTAGGTCAAAAATGTTATCACTTTACATTCTGTTGATGATTTTAGTTACATTTTGAATGTTTTAAACAAAAACTCTTAGATATTGTGCCTTTTATTTTTTGGCAATTATTAATGAATTGTGAATGTAAGCCTGTGCTTTATCAGTGTATTAGGTGCATACTGCTGGCTGCAATTTGTGCGGACTGTGACAGCCGTTTGAATGGATCCAAGCCAGGCCAAGTGCTCACTGAGTAGATGTGTGTCAGTATATGTGTGTTAATATTGACTTCTTTCAAGTTGCCAACCAAATAATAAAAAAAATCCAGGTATTCATTTTGTGAGATTTTTAACATAAACACATGACATAAGGGTTTAAACATAAAGAACCAAAATATCAATAATATAATTAGGAACGTTTTGTGACATTGCTGATATCAGATTTATAATAGCAGTAAGGTAAAAGATCAGGTTAGCATATTTATCGGCTTCTTATTTGGCTAAGCAACTTTGTATGTTGAACATAGCTTTTCCATTTCTGACTCTTTGGGTTCTTTCCATTTCTTTAACGTTTAGCACTGTGAAGCATGCGTGCTGGAACATATTGGAGTAGACAACTGGCTGATGAAGTGCATTTAATATAGTTCACCCTGAAACTATGACAAAAAATATTAGATTCAGCTGCTGCTCACTAGCTAAAGCTCCAAAAGTGAAAAGAAGAAACAACAAAAATAATGAATGATATGTTAATGCCATGGTTCACATACTGTAGATGTTCTCCCTGTCAGAATCAGCAGATGCCAGATATCAGTGGGTTAGTTAATGCTCTGTTCACATAGGGCACAGATAGTATCATTCAACTGCATTAAAAAACACTGGATTTACCTGATAAAAGCTGCCAGGAAGCATAAACATGCAGATGATGTACAGATGACATGCAGCCTTACTCTCGCTATTGGATGCTCTCTCTCTTTTTTTAACAGAGCCTATTATTTTATTTCTATTTTAAAGGGACACTGAAAAAGTGTTGATGAAAAAAAAACACATCTTCATTGGCTGATTATTAAAATGAATAAACCAACTCTTTTTGTTTTCTTGACTGAATAAACTGATTAAAACAAACTCTATACTGTTTTACTCTGTTTATATGTGGCGGACCCTGCCACTTTTCTAGCTTTAAACAGTGTTCTGGGACTTTATTTTCCTCTGTGAACAGCTTGTTTGTTTATTGTAAATATTAAAATTCCAAGTTTGAATTTCTTCTTCAAACTATAGTACACAGTTTCTCTTTGAGTTAGCGATGTTGCCTCACAGCAAGGAGGTCCTGAGTTTTATTTTGGGGCATTTGGGGCAGGGCCTTTCTGTGCAGAGTGTCTCTGTGCTTCTCTCCGGGTGTACCAGCTTCAGTCCACAGACATGCAGGTTTGGTCAATTGGTCACTCTAATTTGTGCGTAGGTGTGAGTGTGTTGTTTGTCTCTATACTGTATGTCAGCCCTGTGATGAACTGCCAACTTTTGAGGAAAAATGAATACGCTGGTCCACACGCTGGTCCAAATGTTGGTATGTCTGAGCTCTTTTTCTTTGTAAAACTTAAAATCTCCATCACTGTGTCTCTCTTTCTGGCTCTCGTCTTTTCCTGTGCTTAATGTGTTTTATCAGTGCTGCAGGCCTCTCCTGGGAATCTGTCTGCCATTTAGCAGGCTGAGAATGCTCAACACCCCAATGGCTCATCCAAAACCTGCATGCTCCAACACATTATTAGCTTCCTGCTCTCAGCGGAGAGGACACACACACACACACACACACACACACACACACACACACACACACACACACACACACACACACACACACAAACACACACACACCTTCACTCTGTTTCTATGATTGTTGTCTCCTCATCTTTTCTCTCCACGCTCTCCTGTACTATGTGTCTGACTCTCCCTGGAGAAAGAAGATGTTGGTATTGTCAGACAGCATCTCCACCATCAGTGTAACAGTAATTACTTCACTGATATTCCTCATCTAATTGCACTGCCGTGGATCATTTGCATAAATCTCTTCCCTTTTTTTTTTAAATCATAAGGACAAACAGATGTCTGTAATCTTGCTGGGCTCATTTCACTGCAGCATACATTATGTCTGCTTCTGGGGTCTCTCTCTCTGTTTCTGCCTGCCTCCCTCTGTCTTCACACTGTGCTGTGAGAGTATGTGACACCAGGGTTACTAACCCACATGGTGTATGCTCGAATTTTAACCTATCTGCTGCTCAAAGCTAACGGCCGGCAATGAGAACAGCTCTCCAAGCAGAGCAACACTTACATAAATCTCTATATAATTGATTGCTAATTACAAACCAGTATTTATATTCAAAAACCATAAAGATGTTTAGTAAAAGATATTTTTTTATGTTATTGTGAAATTCTATAGCTGTACTCCAAATGTTTTTGTTTTTGTTACATTTCTCTTTATTTAGCCCTCAGAGCTAAATTTCACCATTTCTGTTGATGATGCTTTTTTTTCATGATGGTCATTGGTTCCTGGATTGGGTTGAAACTGGTCCTGAAAGAACCCTCAGGACAATTTACAAAATGTGTTTATTTAAATAGACACAGAACATTTACAGCAATCTGATTAATACAGATAAATCATTTTATACCTTAATTTACCTTGATCTTAAACTTTCAAAAAAGATTTTTGTGTTGTGCTAATATAGTTCTAGAAGTTAGCTATAAGCTATATGGTAATTTAATAATCATAAACAACACAGGGTTGCAAAACTTCATGCTACATAAATTATTGAACATATATACAGTCATTTATATACGAAGAAGCAACATATGTATTATGATCCTGTATAATTCTGAGTGCCATGGATCTTGCTAAATAAAACTCTTTGAGATATTTTGACAGTAGAGGATCATTCTATCATTTAATCATTTTTTTGAAAATAGCCAATTTTCCACACTTTTCACTGGCAGTGATTGTACAAATATGTACATAAGAGACAAAACTGCAAGTGGTTTACATATTTGTATTGTAGTTCTTTCTAAAAAAAAAAAAAAAAAAAAAAAAAAAAAAAAAAAAAGAAGAAATGGTATGTTACCAGGAATGGATTTTTATTATCTCTGAATTTTTAGTTCAGAAAGGCTGAAACCAGTCCATCCTTCCATATGCTGGATTCAGGTATCGGATGAAAACCTGGATTAAGTTATGTATTAAAGATACTTTCTGATAACACATCTGAGGTGCCACGGAGTCAGAAATTCAGATCTGACACATAGTGGCTTCCCCCCTCTGATATACTTTGGTTTGGTAAACACGATCCTGCTGTGTGCAGTTTACTGACAGCATCTCCGGTTCTGATTTGAACAGTTACCACCTCCTGCCATTTGGTACCACTGAGATCCAAGGTTGCCATGTGCAGCTTTATGGGGATAATTCCAAACTATGCAAATATACATTGCAAACAATGGCATCTTTGTTTTTCAATGCTGCATCACTTTTGACAATCTGGAGCACATAGCTCACAGTGATTGTCAACAACCATTTGTTTATCAGCTGACATACAGGAAGAAATAGTATGTTTAGCACAAAGCAAGTGATAAAGACATGCAGTGATATTATACCACAGTCGATGTGCAACATTTCCAGCCACTGTGTTTTTTAAACTTGTGATCAAACTTTTTTGTCAGTTCAATTAGATTTAGTTAGTTTAGTTCAATTAGAGGCGACTTGTTCATCCCCACACACACATCAGTCATGGTCCTCTGAGGGGACACATGAAAACATGTATGCAACACATCAGCTGCTCCCACTGTGACCTGCACTATAAAGCACCATCTGTGATTAGGGAGGTAACTAAAGCTAACTTCACTCTGTGTTTTCAGTGTTACAACGCTGGTGCAGTACTTGCCGGGCCACATCACCATGGTAACTAATGCTGCACACCTAACCTTCTCCAGGGCAGGTTTCAGTCGAAAGAACAGATCAACACATATGAAAACACCAACCTCTGACACATTCAGCCTCTGAAAATGGCATCATCATTCATAAAAGCTTGGTGCTGTCCTCCTGCCTCCTTCCTTTCTTTTCTTTCCTTGTTGGCTGCAAGCAAGCCAAAACCTTTTTTTTTTTTTATTTTGCTTTATATACGTCGTTTATACATTCACAGTCAATTATTTCACAGAAGTTGATTGTCAAAAAATAATTGGTATGGGAGTTGGACTTAGATGGAACTGTTGACAGGAGTACTGTTTTATGCAGGAAGGAATTTTTACAACATCGAAGTACTTGAAGTCTGAAAAATCCTCTCCTATTCAGTTTGGAATGTCCATTTATTCACTGATCCTCTCATCCACCAAAATACGTTTGCACTGAGATGTTTTCAAATGCTTCTCACGGCAAATATTATTCCAGTTTGTGCAACACGTTTAGATTGATTCATAAAGAACACAAAGCGTGTAATTAATTATATACGTTTTTAAAAATCGTTTTTAATCTCAAGATAATATGACCAGTCTGTGACTGCAAATGCATAAATTGTCATTTAAAGAAAAAAAAGTTTCACATGAAAATACTTTTTGCAAATTTACCATAATTTTATGATAACATTTATTTATCTTCTATTTGATAATTGAAACTGACACAATGAAGTTCATCTCTATAATTACATTTGTTAAATTTGATACAATTTGCATCAATTAACAATAAAAGAATTGGGTTCTGCAGGTTATATTTTGTATAATTATTGACATTTTCACAATATAATGTATAAATAGAATAACGGAACTTGTTTTTACCAACTTTCTAGCAATTTTTTGGAAATTATTCCAAATTATTGGAGCCAGAGACAGCCCGCTGCACTTAATGCATTGTGCTCAGATGTTCCAAAATGCAAATGTGACTTTTGGTTCCTGCTTGTAATGTGTTTATCCATCTGTCATTGTCTTTACATGTGTAGCCTAAATAGTCTATAAATTGAATTCTGTTAATATACTTAAAGTCAAAGAAAAATAAAAGCGAAAAGCAGAGATTTGATGGCGTCCCAGTTGCTGCAAAGTCTATCTTGTCATGTTTGCCTTGCTTTTTGAAAACCCATATTTGTTCACGACATCACTGTTTCATTCACTCAGCCACTCAGACACATTTATGGAGCCAAAGAAAGTTTGAAGTCGTACAAAACTTTATTTCTGATAGACGAGACAGGAGGCCCTTTTTCTTTTACCATCTCTGAAAACATGAATAAAAGAAATCAGGAAATTTTAGGAATAAACCAACAAACAAACAAAAAAACACTCAGTTTTACACATGAAATCAATTCTTCTTAACAAATTCAATTTGTTTTAAAAAGTGTTTTAAAAAAAAAATACTGTTATTGCAGATGGATGATGATGGATCAATGACTGTCCTGGCAAAACCTTTTTCCCCACCAGTTCTTAAGTCATGAACACAGGGGAGAGAAAACAGTTACAATCAGAGATCTATCACCAGAAAAAAAACAAGTCGCCTGTCCCTCTGGGCTTCTGTATCACTGTCTCGTCTAACAGAAATAAAGTTCTGTGTAACTTAAAACTTTCTCCGGCTCCATAAATGTGTCTGAGTAGCTGAGTGAATAAAACAGTGACTTCATGAACAAACATGGGTTTTCAAAAAGCAAGGCGAAGGTGGCATGATAGACTAGATAGTCTAGATAGACAGTGATTTTCAGAAACGATCCGACAGCGATGCAGCGATCAGAACCTTCTTGGCTGCGTTTTATAAACCTTTGAACTAATGGATGTATTATTGTTATCTAAACTTTCTGGGTTTTAATGAATTTCCTCATCAGTATCTGCAATCACATTCAACGACTAAAAATGAAATATGATACTATGTTTTGGTTGTGAACAGTTTTCATGTTTCTCTGCGGCTTGCTGCATCAAACTCTAACAGCATGAGTTTCTAAATGAAACAAACAAGCAGTGATCAGTAAAAGACAGTGAGTGTTATCTTTTCACAGGTGTGTGGGTAATGATAGCAGTG
Organism: Sparidentex hasta; assembly: GCA_030272975.1. Lineage (NCBI taxonomy): Eukaryota > Metazoa > Chordata > Actinopteri > Spariformes > Sparidae > Sparidentex > Sparidentex hasta. Next base: position 123,863 of record JARJLU010000720.1, read on the forward strand.
GTGTGTGAGGTTCGAAGCCTGACAGTAGACATTGTAACAGGAAGACAGAATCATGCTGCAGAGAGCAAGAGCAGCCCTATTCTGACGTCTGCCTCCTCTTCAATTTCTGTTTCTTCATCATTAAAAAACATTGCTGTCCACTGACACCATGGTGATGAATGGTAACGTGATTATCTTTATTTGTTTAGAAACCTGGAAGCTGGGACTTTTTGGACCTTTATGTTATGAATGTGGATATGTGCATGTATGTCCAGTATGTGAGCACATGTGTGTAAGTGTTAAAGTGTTGTTGGCTGGGATAAGGACATTTTTTTATTTATTTTTTTTTCTTTCTTGGCGAGTGGTGACCGTACAAGAAAAATACACATTTCTATTCCCCCTGACAGTTCTATGGCTTAAATAAACCATTCATTTTCCCCCACTCCATACTGTGGCACAGAGTGACAGATGAAAGTTGTAAAGAGAGGCTTGATGACATGCAACACAAAGTAAGTCTGATACGAGTTTATTGTATGTGCAGTCTGGTGCCTCAGACAAAAGTGAGGAAATTCTCCAAGCACAACGACTGTTGTTGTTTAAAACCATCCTAAAAAATGATCTAGTCTCACTCTCTGCGCTTTAAATACATTGCTTGTAAAATCTTTATAACACTAATCATATACTCAAAGCCACATTATACAACTTTTTAGCTTCAAAATCATTTTGAAAGTACAGTGTCTCGTAATGACATGAATGGTGTCTCTGCCGCTTGTTTCTGTGCCTGTTTCTGTACCTTCAGTGAGGAATCACAGTGTTACACATTTACTTCAAGATGCTGAAGTTTAAGATTAAGATTGTTATGACATAGTGAGTTGTGTGTGGGAGTGGAGGGATGTGCACCAGTTTCTACCTAATGTTGCTTAAAGCAATGTTTGGCTTATGCATGACAAATGATTAAGGATTAGTATCGAGGGACCCGTAGCAAATTAGTACCTGTCCCTGATTGGTCAGCACCAAAATACTGATACATTTTGAACAAATGGTGCCACCACCAGTATTAATGTAAAATGAATTCATTCGGTCACACTGTAACTGGCATTTTTAAAATTCTTAACAGCCCCATAATGATGCAGGAGCTGTTGGTGTCAGGTCAGCTACATTTTACATTGTGTAAGTGTGGATTCACAGTCTGTGTCAGGGCAAAGTGTTCAAAAGTGTGCGCTTGGTACACAACATTTTAAGCAAATGTGGGTAAATGTAAAGCAGTAGTTGCATGAAAGGGGGTAACACCAGCGACCTCATGATATGCTTAGAAATGCACTGTATACTGCAGGTCTGACGCAGTGTCGTGTGTTTGAATGCTTTAGTAAGGCAGCATCCTTGTTGCAGCTTCCTGCCTCCAGTGTTGATGGGCCAGACTAAAAAAGCACACTTGTGTATAAAGACAGGTCATTTTTTTCATATCACCGCACAGAAGGAAGCGTACACCTGCTCATGGATGAGAGGCTAGTAAAACTAATCTAGCTATAGTTACAAGTCAGCCACCGTTGTTGTTTACATCCCATAGATGCCCACTCCCTACTGTGTAGTGATACGGTTGGCAGACGTGCTTAAAAGAAAATAGTTCCTACATGAAACACAACAAGGTGTGTGGATTATCTTGAGTAACCAGGTCGTGGTATCTGGAAAGAGACATTGCAGTTCAGTTTTTCAAATGATTTTTTTTGAGTAATTTCAGCATTGAGCACCACAAGCCATGTATTTCTATGTATTTCATGTATTTCTATTATACTGGGGAGGGCAGACATCTCCACAGCTGATAGCTCCCAAACTCTGCAACTCACAGCAAAATAATCTAGATTGATGAATAGCACTAAAGGTTCACTAAAACGAGAAACATGTGTTTTCTATTTTGGGGTGAAGCATACCTTTAACATGGTTTGAGGGGCAACAGAAGTTTGCCACCAAAGCCAGTACTAGTATTTAAATTTTTAAACAAAACACGTCAGAACTGAGAGAATGTAACTTCAGCTTCTCAATTCTGACTTCTCAGATTTTTGATTTCTGACATGTGATTACCTGGTCCACCGCATGCTCCTGGTTCTTCTCTGAAATAAAGACACATATTGGGAGCAGCACAGCTCGGAGGTCATCCCGCCTTTGCCCCTCCTCAGTGCTGTCTCGTCCTGGAGGGAGGTCACAGACACTCAGAGACAATCTGCACTGCCAGCAGTAATGAACTCTTTCTTATACGGATTTCTGGGCTGAGGATGGGAGGAGGGATCCCCTGGGAAATAAAAATCTGCTCCACGACACCCACCCCCTGTGCTCAAAGCCTTGCCTATTTATGAGGGTATAAATGGTGTTAAGTCCCTGTGCCTCCAGGATGTTTATAAGTAGCAGGTCCAGGCTGACTGACATGTTGAATGGAAATAATGTCTCACCTTTAACCCACATTGATGAATTTATCTAAAAACTTTCTGATGCAGAACAGCATTCTTCTGATATGAGGCAAGATGAAAACTTTGAGGAGAAATTGAAAAATTGGGGTAAATGCAGAAATATTCACGGAACATTAAGACTCTCTGTGTGCCTACCACTATCTAGCTCTATGGATTGAAATCTCATTCAATCAGTCCAGACTAAAATATCTAAACAACTGTTGAAATGTCAACATTTTAATTTGTCCAGTACAATTTATTACCAAATACCTGCAACACGGTTGCAGTGGACCGTCCCATCAGCCTCAGCTCTAGCTACTTTGAGCATTCTAATGTTAGCGTTTAGCTCAAGCTGTGATTGGTAAGATTATAGAAACTACTGTAAGCAAACTTATTCTCTAAAATTATTCAGATGAAAAAATCAACCTCCTGCTGTCAGAGCCACTCCTCCAAATCACAGAAACACACACACAGCCTGACTGCAGACCACCCTGTCAGCCGGGGGATGTATAACACTTACAATCTCTCTTTGCATTTTCAGTCTAATAAATACAGAAGTTAACATGTAAACACAATCAAAATAGCCAACAGGAATGTAACTCTGAGCTGCTCTGCTCTGATCGAGTGCAGCGACAGCCTGCAGTGATGTTGATGTTGCTTCTGTTCTTCAGCTCAGGGACAGTGTGCTTGGTGCTACAGAGTTAGCTGCTGAACAACACGCCCAGAAACCGGTAACTGTCCAAGCTAGCACGTTAGCATTGGGAAATATAGGCTCCTATTGTTATGCCACCACCTCATTTATAGCTTTAGCAGCACTTTCCACATTGTGGAGGTCTCCTGTAATGTTCAGTGGATGCAAGGTTGCACTCAGGGAGCATACAGGTCAGCAGGAGCAAAGATGGACAGACATGCAGTGTGAGAGGCCTGCAGCAGCCTGTGATACAGTCACATGGTGTTTGTCCTTTTTTCATGTCAACCAGATAAACTGCAGCCGGGCTTATTTACATGTCTGCTCTCAATAACTATGCAGATGTACTCAAATACTGAATCTTGTGTCCCTGGCCGTTGTTTGCAACAGGTTAAATAAAAGATTGCCCTTAAAAAGGTTTCATGTTGATGACCCTTTGTCAACAGATATTTATATCAAGCCCAGTCTGTTGTCACACATACAGGACAGACGCTGGGTCACTGTTTCCAGCATCACAGAACGTTTGGCAGCGGGGCAGACTGTGGTTTAGTTAATGAGGCCACCGCCCTCTGAGCGTCACACACACACGCACACACACACACACACGCACACTCACACACACACAAATGGACAAAGATGTACCACTCATCAGTTTACAACAGTGAGTTCTTAATGCAGATTCACTTGAAGCCATTTCTGCAGACTTCTCAGGAACAGATATGGTTAGGACATTTAGTTATCAGATACATAATGCACTGAAATTAGCCTGAGCTCAAGACAAAAGAAGGTCCCACAAGTAAAACTGTATACTGTCTGTCACCAGTGATGGAATGTTACTGAGTACATTTACTCAAGTACTGTACTCATGTACAATTTTACCAAGTTACCATTTACTTTTCAGATTACATGCTGCCTCAGAGTCAAAAAACACTGATTCTGACCCATAGCATAACATTTATACATACATTTAAATATACTGTATGTATTTACTTTTACTTGTAAGCGCAAATATGTGCGTGTGTGTGTGTGTGTGTGTGTAGCTGAGACAGTCCACTGTTTATGTTACCCACAGTTATCTTTTTTTTGTATTAATGTTTCTTTAAACTCAAGCCTGGGCATATATAAATACAGCCAGGAGCAGTTGTTTTATGGGATATTTGGAAAAATATTGGATCTTGCCATTATTGTTGTTCTCACTATGACTTTGACTGGCAGTTATTTTCAGACAGGCATGTGTGGAGCTGTGTGAGCAGGAACAAGAAAAATAGCCTCCATGTTCTCCACAGCTTCTCGCATGCCTTTGTTGTTGGCACAGCGTACATTCAGGTACACTATCCAGAAAGTGAAAGCCCTCAGTGACTTTTTCATTTTAAATGTGCTGTGTTGACCGCAATCAGCAACACTGTAGTGATTTCAGTCTTCATTCAAACTTTGAACATTGTGCTACATACTTTTTTGACAGAACAATTTAATACCCAAAGGATTCCTTGTGTTCTTGAATATTTTAATCCATATGCAATGATTCTACAGGAGCAAGTGACACTCATGAAGCTTTGGACTGTGTGTTTAGCTTCAGCGTTCCAGTAGTCAGCGTATATTATATATCCACTATGTTTCATTTGCCTTACCCAGATGGCAAACCTGCCAGACCTCAGCTGTGAATAACTCAACCCTACACTTTGGGCTACCTTTGCACACCAGATGCACAGATCCTGTTGAACTGGTGATGAGTCTGTGTGTGGCTGTGTCTGTGCTTTAGTGGCAGTGTGCTGGTCAAATTGGACACAGGTTTTTACCGCCTCTGCTCCCCACCCCATCACTGCAGCTGTGGGTGTGTCTATCGTGCTCGCACATAAAAGACAAATGACAGCCATTTTGACAGTTTGGGTTGTGAATGGAGTGCTCCAGTGATTTAGGTTTTTGCGATGTTAAAGGCTAGGGGTCTCACAACAGACAGATTTTAGAGGCAGTGATATTGGCGGCATTGTGTGGTGATGGACAGAAGCGTGTCAGGGAACAAATGAACTGCGACAGCCAGCTGGAGCACCAGCCAGCGAGCCTGAGGCTGTGTCGTCATTTCAGGAGGTAATCATCAGGAGCAGCCATCATCCACTCGGGAATATGAAGAATAACTTTCCAACCATAGCTCTAAAGAGCGCTTAACGGGTCAAGAAAGACAAGCAGTTAGATAATGAAAATTTCACCTGGGTCTGTGTGTGTGTGTGTGTGTGTGTGTGTGTGTGTGTGTGTGTGTGTGTGTGCGCACTTGTGGTTGGTACACATGTGTATGCTTGCTCCATTCAGAAACTAAGATTGAGACAAAGATTACAAATGAACAATAGCACATGTACTTGTCACATCACCTGATGCATTCTTGGTGTATCACCTTCACCACAGTGTGCGTGTACACACACACACACACACACACACACACACACACACACACACACACACACACACACACACACACACACACACACACACAGAGGGTGTAAGAAATCCCCCAGATAGAGATAAAAACACAAATGTCATAGTATCAGTGCAGCTGCATGTTGAAGCAGGGTCCACAAAGCTTTTCTTCTCCTCTTGAACTCTTCTCTGCTGTGGTTTGCTCCAAGGGCTTTTTTGCTTTGTGTTGCGATGTCTAGACAGAATTTCGGGTTCCAATTAGCACACATGCACTGTGACGGCCCACCATGCACTGTTTCTCCTTGTACCTTGGGGGTGGGAGGGGCAGTGCACTCTCTTACTGAAGAGCCTCAACACATCCTCCAGGCCTCCACACCTTTATGGTTCTTGTTGTACCTGTTGGGATTAGTTTTTCTCCTCTTCTTTTGCCCTAAAACTATCTGGATTTCAGAAACCTACAGACAGCTACACCTCCCACACAAGCAGTTTTCACAAAAAATGTAAAATATTTGTTTGGCTAACACATTTTAGGTAAAAGTGGTTGTTTTCGTGCCATTTTAAGAGTTTTGAGAATATTTAAGTGATTTTTGGGAGAACTTTGTGAACTGCAGTTATGTAATGGACTGGCTTATCAACACACTAAGTTTTCATATTGTCCCATGCCTTGTCTGGACTGCATTGTGCTTGGACCAATCAATTACCGCTTGCGGCTGTATTTTGAAGATTTGGCTGACGTGGCCCATTTAAGCGCTGTTATGGCTGTTGTAGTGCTTCATGCAACATAATCTTTCCTGTGACAAAAGTACTTATTGTAAGCCGCTTTGGACAAAAGCATCTGCTAAATGCCCCAAATGTAAATGTAAAAGTAAATGCAGATGGTCGGATTCAGTGCTGAAAAGTATATCAACAACATGCCCATATTTGACTGTTTTCTGACAGCTGTCATCATCCTGCCCATGCTGACCACATCTGTTTGTTATGTCAGCAAGTTGCCGCACCAGCTAGTGTGTGTCAGTAATATTGCAGTGGTAACATAGCAGACTGAAAGCTGAGCTGTAAGCATCAGAGCATGGAGTCCGTTGAGTGTTAATTTCATGCCAGGTTGGTTACCTAATTTGTGAGAGGTGATGCTGGCCAGTAAATAAACAACGTCCCCATCAGTTACTTTCCTTGACAACGATCTGATGATAATGTTTACACGACATACATTGATATGCAAGGAGCAAGCTTTTCTGGTTTGAGTTAAATTCATTGAAATAATGGTTTGGAATCTTGATATATATTGAGAGATTTACTAGAGATTAGCGGTGAAATGTTCAGAAGGAAATATTGCACTTTTTACTTAGCTGCAATTATTATTTATTATTTATCATTAACAGCTGTAGTTGCTAGTTAGTTTTCAGAGCAATATTTTTACCGACAATATGTGACCAGTTCACACACACACACACACACACACACAAACACACACACACACACACACACACACACACTTGGAATCAACAATTGTGTCCAACAGAGACGTCTGATCCTAGCGTTGTACAAAGACTGAAAGCAGGGAGACCCGTTTCTGTGGTGGACATGCACAGATTAAAGTTCATAAATCTTCTCATCAGTCTATTCCCTTTAGGGCTATAAACCAACTGATTCAAAACTGGTAATATTTTTTTATTTTACATCTGTACGTCTGCCTCATTTTTATTTTCACTGTCAGCTCCAGATCTCCTGAGGACCTCTTGGCTTTTGAGTCAGCCTCCGTCACTTGTCTTCACTCTCTCTGTGTGATACTTGGCATCAAATGTTGTTTTGCTTTGCTGGCTGCTGATGTGCAGACATGCACATGTATAATATGCATGGGAACACAATTGCTCTTAAGCATTGTTATACATGCAAATGTACAATACACACACACACACACACAGTGTGCAGATTGTTGTACCCCTGTTTCGCGCAGGGTGGCCACCACCACTCCATCACAGCCAAGATTTAATATCACATAACCTGCCAACAGCTACCATGGCAACCTGCCCTTTCCAACAATGCAATTTCCCACTTCTGCTAATCCTTCTGTCGGGAATACTTCCTTATGTTGTTTTTATGACACATACCCATAACTGCGGTCGCGAGTGATCATTTGATTATCGTGGGAACTCCTCGGCCTCATGATGCCAGCTGTTGACCGTACTGGTCACCGGACAGCGGACGGCAGAGCTGTATCAGAGCTGTAATGCAGTGGACACGTATCCAGTTGAAATTCGGGGCTAAGCACTGATGCTTCCTGGAGTTGGGTTGGATCGAGTTTGGATCATGTTCTCACCATAAACGAACTGTATCAGAGTTTGTTTAGACCCGGACCGAGACCACCTCTTCAAAGAGGTCTCGGTCTGGTTGGAGCAAGCGGGGAGCGGAGTGTGCAAAATATAGTCGGAGCACAGAGCGGGTTTTAATCCAAAGGCCAGAGCGATGGTTCCGTTCCACTCCAGTTCCGTTCCAATACCGCTGGCAGTACAAGGCCATCCACTGGCTCAAACAGGCAGAACATAGAAAGAGGGCGAGGTGACAGCCCAAAACAATCTACTGTTCTTTACAAACTGAAAAGGGTTTCAATCGACAGGCTCTCTCCAGCAACAAAGCCGCTGTGCGTCAGTTTAGGCCACATCGGGCAGTGGGCAGTGTGTCCCAGGCTAATTCAGTGGAAAACATCAGGAATTGCTCCCTCTTTTAAATTTGACCAAGCACGGAGCGATTTCACCGGAGCTGAATGAAATTTTAAGAGAGCGGAGAGCGGTCTTTGAGATCAGATCTGCCAGGGTTTTATAATGCGCATTTTAAATCTTGGTAATTTTTAACTGCAGCTAGCAGGTTAATTAAATCGTTGATTTGAGTCATCTGACACCTTTTCTGAGGTACAACACACATAAGAGAATGTGTGTGTCAGATTTGTTCACACATGTTGGTAATGCTCTGTATCATTTGGGTTAAGGGCAGGCCCAGGGTAGGAGGCTACAGACTGCTCTGTTATCATGACAGTTTCTGCGTTGATATCAATACTACATGAATTTGGACGTGAATGCAATTTTAGCACAAGAGTGGAGGGTGCTATACAGGCGAGCAGAGAACGAAGCAGAGAATGAAGCAGCTACGCCTGAAGATCCCACGATAGAAAGAAGGCTGTAGCATGTTGGATCTGTATCCAGCAGCAGCGTTTATTGGCCGTATGGAAGCGCCAGAGACTGAGCAACAAATATTCTGGGCAGGTGTTTTGTACAACTTTGACGATGAACAGTTTAAAAAGCATTTTTGCATATCCCAGCGTAGGTTTGAGTGTGTGTTCCAACCGATTTATTACATGTTGTTGACACGCACACTTGTGAATTCCACTTTGAATGGTTTTCTGTAGCAGAATTCGCTCCTGCATCCAAATACGCCGCCGTCGCCAATTAATCGTTACTAATCGTCACTAAAGCACGGTTGATGGAAGAGAAGCAGCCAGGTTCTAACATCTGGTGGAAGACGGGTGGAGGAAGTTCTCGCAGCACATTAGTTCCTATACCTTTGGAATCACATGTTCAGCTGTCACACACGGCAGGAATTTAAGGATTTAACATATTTTATTTGGGTTTCCACATGCATTTGGCTGTAAGGATAACAATATCGTATATATTTTGCCTTATAGCATAAAGTCTGCCTCACCTTCACCTCATCATACTTCATCACTTCATCTTCCTTGTATCTCTGACACCACCTCCTCCGATAGACTCCATTGGGGTAAAGTCAACCTCCAGAAGGTGAATAAATAAGTGCATCTGAATGGTGGCTGAGATCAATTCCCTGCTAATAAACATGTTGACGTGAGTCCCCAGAGAATCCCGAGGCCTTACTCTGACTTCTTGAGCTTTGGCTGAGCAAACAGCACATCCCCACTCTCTGAATCCTGCTTTTATTTCCCCATGCCTCCCTCACAATCACCTTTTGATTACCCCTACTAATTAAAACTCCAACAAGCTGCCACCCGAAAGCCACCACCCACCCTCCCAGCCTCCTCCTTTGGGTCACCCAGCTCCCCGAGGAGCGAGAACAAACAAGAGAACAGTGAAGGAACACACACAGTCTGTTTTTACTGCTTCATCCTTTCTCCACTCCGCTTATCCTCTTTAATCCTGGAAACTCTTTATGCTTGTTAAGCCGCTGGAGCAGAGTGGAAGCATAGGGCGCAGGGCCAGGAGGTCAAGGGAGCTCCTCTAAAGAGATGGCCCCGAGCAGTGGTGGTCCCGGTCCCCCCTGAAAATCAACTGCTGAGGACTTTTCATGAATCCTCTGTTGGAACAAACGGTAACTCAAAATGAAAGCTGCACCAAACAAAATTTTAAAACAAACAAGACCAAAAGTCTGAAGCATCTCTTGCTGCTCCTTTAAGCTGCAGTAGACCCCACACGTGAGAGAGAATGCTAATTAAGCTATTTTTGAAGCCTTAGCGGTTGTGAAGCTAGTTTGTCCGGAAGAAAGTCCATGTGGCCGTTAAAATCAAAGTATTGATCCTCTCGGGAGAAAAAAAGGGGGCTCAGTAAATTTCACGAACATCAGCCTTTTGGATTCTGAAATATGTCATGTGCATATTTGACATTTGGCCCGAGGGTTGTGCATGGTTTAAACTCACTGAGTATCCAAATGCAAAAGTGAATACCTGTAAGAAAACCATACACTTACAACCCTAATTAATTAAAAAAGAATTGTGAGGTTGTTCGAAACATAAATAAAACCTAATTTCAGACATACTCGACTGAAGACAGTACAGAGACAAAACATTTCATGATTTATCTAATCAACTTTTTTTCTAAACGGATGCTTGATGCTGAATTTGAAAGTTGTGGAATGATCTGAAGACACCTGTGTGGAACATTACACAGGTAAACAGGGTGACTGGTAACAGGTGATGGTATCATGGTTGCGTATGAAAGGGTCATCTTTGAAGGGCTCAGTCGCTCACTGGCCAGGATGGGCTGAGGTCCATCACTTTGTGGGACTGCTGTCAGTAAACACAGTTTGTCTGCAAATGATACATTCTGTATTTATTTTTTTTTGCCATTTTAAACAGCATCCCAACTTTTTAGAACCAGAGTTGCAAGTAATTTGTGAAGTGAACAAACAATGCTTTTGAGTTTTTTGGGCAGGAGAGTCTCACAAGACGTGTGCAAGAATCCTTCACACATACGAGTGATTTTAAAGAATTATGCATTCACCAGTTTTCACGTCATCAAATTAAAAAAAATAAAAAGAATGTGTTGTCCTAGTCTGTCATACGACACAGTGTGGAATTTAAATGTTACTCAAAACAAAAAAAATAAATTAATTTCATGAAAATGTTCAAATACTTTTCACTGTGATGGAGCAAATCAGATGATCAAATCTAATTCATGTGCATGTGACTCACAGCCCACAGCTGCACCAGTAGATTCTGGTGATATCATTTTCACTCTAATTTTACATTCATTCATTTTTACTCTAAGTTACAGTTAAGTATCATACAATAATTTGATAGCCACCACAAGTAGATTTCACATTAGGATTATATACTATAAGTTCTAGATGAAACACACACATTTGGTCAGTTTTGTTTTGCCAGCTTGTGAAGACATATAAATGAACGTGATACACGATTGGGAAAAGAATTTGGCGTTGTGAGAGGAATCACTCAGGTGCTTCACACAACATAGCAGCAACATAGCAACCCCTCTTGTCTTAAACTGGTTTGTCCTGCCTGTATGTACAGAATGTTGGCCCTCGTGTCACTCAGGTGAGCTGATGGTTAATCAGGTCTGTTCTGGTCTTATTTTGAGTTCACTGCAGTTTGTGTTCGGTTTAGTTCGGTACTGATCTGTTTTGTTGAACTCTCTAAGGGCCCGATTTAGTCAATCACATGTGCTTTTCTCTACTTCTCGGTTATATAAAAATCCAGCGTTATTACAGTCTGAAACCTGTGTCTTCCTGCTCATTGCCAGACAGTACATTTAATCTCATCAGGGCCTACCGGATCTGACTAAACGCTTGTATCAGCAGGCCTCACAGAGGAAAGACAGGTTTAGAATAACATTACAAAACTGTGCTTGTATGAGACCCAATCACTGTGAGATTTGATGCGATCTATGTGCTGCATTAAACCTGTCGGCTTATCAAACCTACACTGCAGCTCCACTCACAAAGAACAGCTGTGGCGTATTGATTTAAATAAGTTGAAATGGATTTCAAGTTTTCCTGGTGGAAAAAAAAACATTTAGACCACAATCATTTTTTTTAAAAACACTCCTGCATCTAATCCATTTCCCCTCTGTATGAATTTATAACAGCTTAATTTGGGACGACAGAAGGCTGTTTGAGAAGGAATTAAGAAGGAAAGGCTGTAGCTCAGGGGTAGAGTCAGTGTCTTGTTATCGGTTTGAGGTCGCTGGTTCGATTTCCCTGATCTAAGTGTCCTTGGGCAAGATACTGAACCCCGAACTGCTCCTGATGTGCTGGTTGGCACTTTGCATGGCAGCCACCACCATCAGTGTATGAATGTATGTATAAGTTTAAAAGTTGAATACTTCCAGTACTATTGTACTACAGTATACTATTATACCACTACTACTGCTAAGGGAGCATTAGTAGTTGGAAGAGTTGGAAAAGAATAAAGGATGCACAGAGCTGGGAATTAAACTTCATGACTTGACTACTGTGTGGGAGCTACACTGCACCGCTGGCTTTAATTGCTATCAGAATGGATCTGAATCAGTATAAATAGCTTAAAAGTGGGAAAGATTAGTACATCATTTACAATTAATGGGACTGCAAAGTTTAATAAACCTCACAATGTATGAAAGATTCTAAACATTATCTCAAGTCTCAACAGCAAGTCTTAGACCTGTATGTCAGTCGAGTTGACTGATAATTCAAACTGTTCCCTTGGATGCGAAACTTGAGCCAAAGACAAAGCTCCAGACACGAGTCAGAAGGAGTGTATATTTTCTGGGACGGCTAAGAAAAGCAAAACATAGTTCAAACCAGCCAGAGCTGTAATACTGTTGAATTTCATGACGATAACATTTGGTAAGAGTTGAAGCTTTTATTTGAGCTGTGGCGATGTTTGGTCATCATGAGTGAAGTCATGTATGTGTCCTCTTAGATAAAGTGAATGACTTCCAGTCCGGACTGATGGTTTCTTCACAGGCCTGCTCATGTGAGCGTGATTGTGGCTCTGCAGCTCTTTTATTCATCCGTCGTAGATGTTCTGTGTTATTTTGTTATCAGTGTGGATATTCGTACCGGTTCTTACTTTTCTTTTCATATTAACGTGTTCCTAATTTTGTCCTCTGACACTGTCTGCATGTTGGCCAGAGAACAGAGCAGAGGGAGGATTTATGTCATTTAACCTATATATAATACACAAAGTTGCAGCTTGGCCATATTCTCTAGATTATTAGAACCATTTGAGCGTTCTGTGGGTCCATGTGTCAGCCACATGCTGTCCAGTTCCCCTGCAGCAAGACAGTTGTGTCATGAGAAAAACGATTTCAGAAGAAAATGAAACCTGAGAAAATGCTATTTATTTATTTTTCTTATTATTGGAAACTCTATGTTTCATATGTATTTACAATTGCTTGCTCACCTGTAGACAGCTTTGATCATTTTGACATGTTGAAAATATATAATAATAATAATAATAATAATAATAATAATTATTATTATTATTATTATTATTATTATTATTATTATTATTGTTAGTAGTAGTGGTATGATTAGTATTATTATTATTAGTAGTAGTGGTAGTATTATAAAATGTTGTCTTCAATAAAACCTAAACAGCTTCACACTCAAACCATACAGTCATTGACACCTACAGCGATATAACTGTCTGTCGTCTCTTGTCTCCACTTCCACTGTGTACATGTCAGGAGACAGAGTTTGAAAAAGAGGAACTGAGAGAAATGGAGGGAGGTAGGCAGCAGGGAGAAAGAGCTGTTGAATAGAGGAGGGCAGCACACTCTGAGGGGAGGAGGAGGAGGAGGAGGAGGAGGAGGAGGAGTGCAGCTGTCCAAACACTGAGCCTTTCTGTACCTGCCCTACAGCTACGTCCTTCCTCCACCCATCCCTCTGTCCTGGCCTCCTTTAACCCTGTTCCCAGATTCAGCACTCAGCGTGCCCCTCCTCTGTCGCTTGCTGTAGCTTTAATTGTACACACGACGTTTATTGTTTACGCTGATTATTGATATTTACAGAAAAAAAGTTCAGACATTTCTTTTGAGAGTGCACGCCCATAAATATATATTTAATATATTCAGCACACCCTATGGATTACAGTTCTTGTTACAGTCCTTGTTGCACAATGCTCAGAAGGAAGGAAATTTGGTACAGACGATATACGTGTTTTCATCTTCCATCCATGCTCATCAAAAAAAGGACTGTGAACATGGAATCTGAAAAACAACACGAAGGTTTTTACACTTGGCTGTAGTAGAAAAGTTGTAGTTTCCATGATCATGACGTACAAAAAGCATATGTCTAACTGTTCACTGGAGCCATGTGTAACAGACAACTTTCTGAAAACAGCCAAAATTGTACCTTTGTTGAGCAAATGTATCAGCTCATGTTAGTGTAGCTACTATCAACTGAGATGGCGACCATTGGTATTAATTATACAGTATACATCCGTACACAAGCATACATGCTAATGTCGGTTAGAATTCAGCTCAAAGCATTTCGCATGTGTGTGGACTTACACAAGGTTGTGAGTATAGTTTACTGCTGGAGACTTTGCTGCGTCTTTTCTTTTTTCTGTCTCTACAATAAGCAATCAGAATATCTTTTGTTAAAGCCAAATTCACTAAATGTATATTGAAAAAAGGCATATTTTTACTAAATGTTATGAAAACTAACTTTCAAATAAGAACATTTTTCACTCCATAAGCACAGTCTGCGGTTTAAAACTGGCTACTGAGTACAACATTGTGACAATTTTTTAACCCTGGACATAATATGTAGAGCACTAAAAACTAAGGCTAGGTCAGAGTCATGAAGAGGAAAGCTCTTATTATGATCTGTATAAATTGTAAAATCAATATGTAATACATGGGACCGACTTGCTGGCCAGCAAGAATAACCTGCAAACAAATGAAGATAACTTCATTCTGTTTGCTGAGTTTTATAATAAGATAGTCTAACAAAGCTGCTTCCTATCTTTGTTTTGGTTGCCCTTACCGGAAATTGGAACACGGCACTGGTTGAACAAACTGATTTACTCCCCTGTTCAGGCGCCGTGCTATGACTTAGTTTGGATCGCTGGTTTGTCGGAATCTTTTGACGTCCAGCAGCTTGAACATCATTCAGTCAGTGCTGGGTTTGAAAGAGAGACTGAAGTTAACGACATGTAAAAAGTCACTGCTGTTGGTGGCTTCCATGTGGTCTGAGCCACAGAAGCAAGATGTCTCCTTAGCAGCTTCTCTAATCACCTCTGTGTCTCACTTAGAATGTTAGTGACTAAAACAAGTGTAACGTCCTCTGGATGTGTTTCGATGACGTACAGTGTACGATCTGCTGCCCCTGTTTTCCTGGTGTGTGATGACGAACGGGACACACAAGGGGAAAGAAAACAGAAAGGCAGGGTGGTTTCCTGGCAATGTGAACAGAGTTAATTGTTGATTATTAGTGGGTTTAAAAAACCTGCGTCAGCATGCTAATTTTAGTGTAAGAGTCATAAGATTGATTGTTATCTATTGTGGGTGTTGAGTTGTGGGTGTGATGCAGATGGATGATTGTTACATGAGTAGTCAGTGTTATTGCACTTTTTTTTTTTTAATCAATATTGTTGACTCTGTATTCTAGGCTGTGTGTCCTTGATGCACCATTATGCAGTTTTCTCAGCATCCTCGGTATCTCTGATACACATTCCCACTCACTTTGCCTACAATCACTGATTGCTGATGTTGTATGCTTTTTTTCATCGTAGCACTTATGTCCTCACCACTTTTCAGTACAAAGTTACTGGGTGGTGGAAAAGCTCTTGCTCTTTCTTTTTGTTAATGCGATATCCACAAATTCCCAAAAGTGTTTGCCTTAAAGGTATAGCCTCTGGGAGGACACATCTGAATGGTCTAATGGGACTTTCCTCCAACCAATATTGTTAGGGACATGTACAATTTTTAATCAGTACCAAAGAAATCTGATGGCGGTGCATGAAACCCTCATCGTAAATGTTTCAGTTATTTAAATATAACCATAAAAAGCTTTATTGTTTTTAAGTGGATATTGTAGCAAAAGAAAATAAATACCTTTAATTAGTGAGTATTTTGCATTACATTCATTCAGTAGATATATTTTGCTCAGGACATTTAACCATTATGACCATTATATTCAGTGTAAAACAAGAAATGATCTTTAGGCGGTATTATGCTTCCCATATAATGTATTAACTGATGTTTGTTGTGAAAAATTGGTGATGTCAGTCAGTTGGTTGGTCTGTTTCTTCTGTCAGGAGAATATACAGCTTTGGAATATGGATGGAGTTTCAAGGTCCCCAAAGGATGAATCCTAAAGAGCATGTGACATTGTGCGTTGCTTATAAAGGCCATATTTACACCTACACATACTGTACACAGTGTGTCAGGCAGTCTTCTGCTGACTGCATAATTGTTAACAAGTGACAAAACATATAGCATGTTATGATTCCTTTGTCAACTACATATTTAATAACAGGTTATCTATATTGTTATAGTTATTTTACTGGCTTTTTCTAAAATCAGTCAGATCCTATCAAGACATACAAATTCACCAACATCCAAACCAGGGAAAAGACGTACAGAAAAGAAAGGATCAGGTCTCTTCAGGATCTGCCACACACACACACACACACACACACACACACAGCATTTCAACATTTCTGAACAGACCCTCCAAACAACTTACTCTCTTTCAACTTTTGTCTCCTGTCTATCTTTTCTCTCTTTTTGGCTTCTCGGTCTCTCTCTCTCTTGCCGCCCTTTCACTGGGGAGTGTTCTCACTTTCCCTCTATATTTTCAGGAGGAAGAATGTGTCTATAGAGATCTGTGCTGGCTGGGACTGTGGCTTTGTCTTGAGGCCCAGTCTTGGCTCTGAATTTCCGCCTCGTTGTCCATCGGCCTCAGGTCATCGTACTTAAACTATAGACCTAATCCACACACCTGCTGTGAGTCCAGACCACAGAACATCACTCTGAGAGCAGATGATAAAATGGAGTTAACACAATTGCACTACTGTGCTGGTCACCTTCTGTGGGTACATCTCAATGCAATACCTTTGAGAAGAGACTGTCAAAAGTTGTACACTGTTACAGTTCATGGAGTCTAACCTAATGGCATTGGCCATTCTGGATGAGAACGTAGTCTTCAGACACTGTCTGACGAAAATCTACAGGAACATTTTTCCAAGCCCGGCCTAAGGCTATTGGATTAGGTCAGAGAAAGATGAATTTTGGTTTTCATTAAATTTCAAAATTGGTTAGGATTTTAAAACTGTAGTCTGAACCATATGCAACTATCGCTTTTGAACTATTGTAGATGGAAAACATTTTGAAAATGCTAATAACGTCACTGAATGTAATGCAGGGTTTTGCATACTCAATATCATCCACATTCTTGTCGCGCACTTTGCCGAATGAAATGTGGAAACAGTGACATTGCCAGTCAATCATAGGCCTGGCACATGGAGACAAATATAACAGTCATGCTAAGTGATTTAGAGTCACCAATTACTGTGCATATATTTGGACTGTGGGCAGGCAACAAGAGAACATGCACTCCACACAGAAAGGCCCAAGCAGTTCGATAATACTCTAACAGTGACCACAATCAGATATTGCCTCATTAGGTGGTTGTAGGGAGCTGGAAATTGTCCATATGTTTTTCCATATGAATTAGGCCTTTGCGTTGGCCTCCTGTGGGCCCATTACTACATCATAAAGCCTTTCACACATACAGAGAGCTTGAAAAGGTTTCAAATGAGAACCAAGTAACTGCTAATTCATTTATCTTGAACAAATCTGGCTTCTTATCTGATTTTGCTCTGTAGAGATAAAAACTATAGGGGACTAAGAGTGCCATAATTAGATGAATTAAATACACCATTAAATAATAAATTAAATGTGTCATTGACCTGTACTTACCTGAGTCCCTTTTTGAGGCTCCTGCTCGAAAATGACATGCTCAGAGTAAATAGGTTAAATCTCTGTAATTACGAGCTTTGTGTGCATTATCTTGTTATCACAACTTGTGAGATTCCATCAGAAGTGTAAGCATCACTACTGATGCAACTGTGTCAGAGTAAATGCAGCTGGAACACAGCATGAATGGAAGATGAAAGTGGTATCGTTGGAACGTGTGGAGACTCTGCTGTCGAGTGGATGCAGTGAAACATCAGAGCAGCCGCTGCGCCGGCTTTATTTGTCTGTGCTGCTCGTATTTCTGTGTTTTCGCCTCGCATTGTTTGATCGCTCGGTGTTGTAACTGTGTTTGTTGGTCATACGAGTGGTTTATATGAGCGTGTAGCAGAGATTCTGAGCTTTCTGTGGGTATGCAGCATATGTGTGTGTGCAAGCTACATGTTGCTGCTGAGGGGGCTGTTGTTATACTGCCTAATAGCCCGCGCTGGCTTCAGGGAAGGAAAGGTTAATTAATTAAAATTGGAATTAAATTGGAATTGATTAACATTCATGTGTTATTAAATGTGTCACTAATTCATTAAAATACCAATACATTTCTGGGAAAAAACATATATAATTATTTTACTATTTAATCAATTATTTCATGGTCCTGTGTTGCAGCGCTTCGTGAATTTATTTTATCTTTCAAACTCGCCCATCAAAATTGGTGGGCGGAACCTCACACCTGAGGGTGGAACCTCACACCTGATTGGTTACCCTGTACATCAAGTCAAGGCAAATTGATTCCAGATAATGGATTGATGCAGTCAAACAAAACTTTATTGGCAACCAACTAAAAATCAAGTATGCTCAGTCCCCTGCCAGCCCCAACGGTGATACAGCGTGAGAGGTGCAGGACAAAATGTCAAAAACTTGCCCTCACTAGAAAGTTCATGGGGATCCTCCATCAACATAGCCGCCATGTTTTAAAAGACTTCTTCTTCTTTTGGTTTCAAGACTTCAGACCAAGCAATGGATTAAATTTGTGTTAGCCCCGCCCACTAACTTTGATGGGCGAGTTTGAAAAAATAAAAATAAATTCATGAAGCACTGCAACACAGGACCATGAAATAATAAATTAAATAGTGAAATGATTACATATGTTTTTCACATAAAATGAATTGGTATTTTAATAAATTAATGACACATTTAATAACACATGTATTTAATTCCAATTTTAATGAATTAATGAAACATCTAATTAATCATTTAATGCTATTTTTTTTTCATAACAGCAAAGAAAAAAACCCCAATAGCATTAACCTCCACTAGAAAAGGTCACTGCTATCTATCAACAAGATTTTTTGCTCATTGGACCAGACACACTTTCAGCCTTTTAAACATGAAGGGGCGGAAGGTGGACTCGACTGTCGCTGAGCCTGTACTTGGGTTGGATCTGTGTCTGACAGTGCAAAGACATTCTGCCAATTGATAATCCTGTTTTATAGAGAACATTCTATTCTACTTTTAGTTATTTCTGCCCAATGTTCAATATAGGTCTTTCACATTGAGTAATATGGTTCACTCTGACTGGTGGTTAGACAGCAGTGTTGTTGTGAGACTGTGTGTCTGGGAGAGGGTAATTCTCTTTTTCTCAACTTTCTTTTTGTGCACTGTATCGAATAACTTAATTGCTTTATCAATTAAGGCTCTTCTGTGGTTTTCGAACACCTTTCCCTAAAGATTCTAACTGGTAAAACATTCCTCTGTCTCTTGTGTGTCCTCAGGTTGTTTGCCACCAAGTGCAGCGGCTGTTTGGAGACCATAGCACCCACAGAGTTTGTAATGCGAGCTCTGGAGAGTGTTTACCACCTTAGCTGCTTCTGCTGCTGTATCTGTGAGCGCCAGCTGTGCAAGGGAGATGAGTTTGTTCTGAAAGAAGGTCAGCTGCTGTGTAAGAGGGACTATGAGAGGGAGAACGACCTGCTGAGCACAGTCAGTCTGGACAACTCGGACTCAGGTAACACTGGAGCTTTTTACAGCATACTGTTATAAACCCAGTTTAAAACACATCCAGTTAATAACATAACGCACTAAATTTAAGGCAAAATTTTGGATCTCATAAGCATTGGTCCAATTCAATTTGACTTTTCTTGTTATACAGAAAGGAGAATTTTCATTACATTACATTTGCAGTCAAACACAAAACTGCAGTCTGTGACTAAATCCTAATGTGGTGGCAGATAAGAGTGAGGATGAGGACGAGGATCGGGATGTGAAGTCAGCAAAGTGCCCTTCAGCAGTGAAAGGAAGCGATGACAGCAAAGACCCTCGGCGGCCAAAACGGCCACGCACAATCCTCACCACCCAGCAGAGGAGAGCCTTCAAGGCCTCGTTCGAGGTCTCCTCGAAACCCTGCAGAAAGGTGAGCAGACTGGACTGAGTGCACTGAGATATCTGTCTGAAATTAAACACTTGTTAAACTGTAGGCATTCTAAAGCTTTATTTGGTGTCCACAGTGCAACTATAATGCTCTTTTTTACTATTCTCTCATTCCTCCTGTTAAATTAGGAAATCAGGCTGAGATCAATACTGTTCAAGTCAGTTGTCAGTATTACAAGATTAGGAAGGCACAGCACACAAAAACTCTTATAGAAATAACTAGATGAATAGTGTGTAGAAAGGCAGGAGTCCAACAGGGTAACCCAAGTTCACATATTAAAGGACAATTTCGGTCGATTTAATCATGCAGCTTCATTGCTCAAGCTACCCTTGACTTGCCAGTACTGAACACGCGAACACATTTGGTCCAACCATTACAGGGCTCCGTGAATTTTAAGCTTCTTAACATGTTCCACATCTCACCCCAAAAGTCATGCAACATCAGCAGACACCTTACAACACAGCGCTGTAGTTTGCATGACTCAAAATGAATAAAAAAGTAGTTAAAACAGTGTGTTTGTGCAAGTAGCCACATACCGGTTTGTTGACATCTGTGTCTTGCGGTAGCTAGACCAAACTAGTCAATCTGTAGAGCTTGCACTTACTCCCTCACTGGCGGAGACAGAAACGTATTCCAGCATTTTCGTTTTTCTGTTCATAATGTACATGTCCATGTTACAGCCTGTCATGAGCCATGAGCCTTACAATAGCCTGTTGAGCCTGTTAAGTGCACACTCGATGGATTGACTAGTTTGGTCTAGCTAATTTTTTTCATTGCAATCAAAAAATAAATTAGTCTTGTTGAAACAAGGGATTAATGCCATGAAACTCTACATTCCCGAGCCAATTCTGCAACATTTACTGTTTCTTCTGTTTATCAATGAATTATTCTGTCCATCTACGAAAGCTCTATGAATATCCAACTGTGCCGAGATGGACTCACTAACCAAATCAACTTGGCTATTGAAGGAAATGGAAGTTGTTTTAATGCACTGTGTATACCTCTCTCAGATTATTAGCATTGTATGTCTGATTACATAATAACCGTCGGACATATGCATGCACAACCCTGACACATGATGGCTGACGAGTGTGACTGTGCTGTGACTTGCAGGTGAGAGAGACCCTGGCTGCAGAGACAGGCCTCAGCGTACGTGTGGTCCAGGTCTGGTTCCAGAACCAGAGAGCAAAGGTCAGTAAAGCAGTGCACAGTAGCCTGAAATATCAGCTCAGCTCTACTATGGTGCCTGGACAGGCAGAGGATACTGTTTAGAGATTTTGAACGGAAAATTAACCCTGATTCTTAAAAGTTAAGGTCAAGATTAAGATTTTGCAATCTCGCAATAAAAAAGTTGTTGTATCATCGTTGAACTCTGATGATATCTACCAACATATCAAGTGTTTTTTTTCTGCTGCTAAAACTCATTGATCTAACAAGGGAAAACAGTTTAAATGTGTTGTCATGTTTACCTGTGGGGAAACTACGGCTCAGCACCTGTTCTATTAATTCCATCACTGGTGTTTTTGGGGGTTTATTTTTTTTACAATCCAACTGTGAGAAAAACACAATGCCAACCCATTAACACCAGACAACCACTGAACATACAGTTACATGCAGCAATAACATTGGAGGTCAGTCAAACAGAGATTTGGATGATCTTGGTCGTCTTCTGGACAGCAAGAGGGTGGAGGAACTGTGGGACTCGCAGCTGAGTGCCTTTTCTCGGCTGCCCCCTGTGTCACACCCCCCTGGTTTGGGCGGCCTGGCAGTCCTATCGTACGACCAGAGGGAGGGAGGGATTGCTACTGTTTGCTGTATTGTTTTGCAATTGTACATAGTCCAATTATTGATACCGTTCCTTGAGTTTTTGGTAGCACTCACAACAATGAGCTGCACTCATAGTACACAGCCTCTGAGCCCCCCCCCCCCCTAAAAAAAAGGGAGCCTCCTTTAATGAATAATGGTGTCAGTATAGTCAGGTTTGTAGTCAAGCAATGCACATTCATGTGTATCAGAGGAGTGGCTCAGGATGGGCCCCACCCCATCCCCAGTGAAATGACACCCTTGGTGGCTGCCAGTCTTCCTGTGCCTCTGCTCTTCACTCGCTGAGTGGAGATTACGGCAGTCTTACAGTCTTACTGCCACAATTTCAGCTGTTCTGTTGTTTTGATCCAAAAACAAATCCGTATTGGCGTCAATAAAGGCTGGCTTACAAATTCAGGGATGAGACAGGAGACTGTCAAGTTTCAGCTAAATAAAATTAAATTGCGCATTCTGGTGCAAGTGTTCTACGCCACGTGTAAATGTAAAAACTGTACATTTCAGCTAGATTCTTGAAAACATCTGAAAGTCACTCTGCCTCTTCCTGCAACTTAAAGCCGTCAAGCAAGAGTAACAGATGAGCCCACCCTCTGCCTCCAACAGAAATTAGCCAATGGATGCCTTCAGCTGTCTCTGTCTGTGACCCTACCCTCACACACTGTAGTGTGTCAAGTCCTCAAGTTTTGTCAAGTCCAAAATCTTGATCCTCATAATGTGTAAGATGTTATAATGATGCATGCAGAATTGGTATCATGATCCAGATCCAGATCACTTGTGAAAAAGAGGGTCTTACTGTTGCCAAAGTGCTTAATTGTCTAAACCAGTTCTTCATCAGTTAAGCCCGAATGGATCAATCATTTATAATCTACCATTCAGTGTCACTTGAGAGAGGCTTGTCTGAATATCCAGTTGGCCTGTTACTGCAGAAAGTTGTCAATCTATAAGTATAACATGGCATTTTAACTCATTGTTGGAACATTGATGTTGTACTGTACGTGCAAGTAAAATCAACACCAGTGGAATTTATTTTTTGTTACAGCACAAAAATGCTTAGTACTGTTCCATTGTATAGTCTTCTCCAACATACTGTATCTCTGCTGAACATATACATAGCTCCTGTTCTGCTCACTTACAGTAAAAAAAAACTAAAAAAAAAACGTTTGTGTGTGTGTGTGTGTGTGTGTGTGTGTGTGTGTGTGTGTGTGTGTGTGTGTGTGTGTGTGTGTGTTCATGGCATTGTGGTACTGGAGACACTGTCGTATAAACGACTTCTCTTTTTTCTGTTTGTCCAAAAAATTTCAAAGATCAAAAAGTCACCAAGGCTGAGTGCAATAGGACTTTATTTGCCAGCAAAAAAGAGCGGGATCAGACACAAAGTCCATGAAAAACTGACCCGAGGCTCAAAGCCCCGTACATCCTCTTTTAAATGCAGAAAAGTGGGTGTGTCCGTTCGGACAACATGGTTTCAACCAATCGCTATTCTGCTTAATTTCTGCTGACACTGTTATTTTTTTATGGAAAAACACAATATTTCTTATGGAAAATCCCTGTACCGTTTGTGGGAAAACCCAGTATTACTTTCTGCGCTTGCGCGAGGATTGGCGTACGTGCAGAACGGCATGTCGACCAGTTGCTCCTCACCTCGCTTTGGTTTTTTTAAGAAGGTGCTCTCACTGTGTCCTTATCACTGGTTTTTACAAACTGTGGCCTTCGGGCCTTCAGGTCCTCTGATGACTCAGTCCCTTTCCTGATGCATCCCATTATATCTGATCATTCTTTGCACAATATTTTCAAACTTAATGGAAGTGTTACATATTTGGTTATATGATTTAATTCTTAGATTTCTTGGTACATTTTCACACTTCACATCATCTGACTATAGCAGCTCTAATCAGTAGATGCACTTTTCAGTCAGCTGGTGCTCAGTAGTATGTTTCAGCATCTCTTTCACACTTGTTACCATTCGTCTCTTACTTTTATCATTATAACAGTTACCATTAGTCACTATTTACTAACTGCGGTTACTTTATACTGACCACGATCTAATTGTTTTGATTATTTTATACTACAACACCTGTTCAAGAGGGAACTAACACAGAAGTTGTTCTGAGTAGTTTGGCAGGTGTCTTCATGTCTGTCTGACTGACTGTCTGTGGACAGATGTTGTCAGTGCGACACAGTAACAATCATCCAACATACCATCACACACTTTTACAGGTGTGTTAGTCTCGATCAATATTAAGGCAGAGTTTGAAGATGGGTGTGATCTGAATGAGACACAACTGAGCTCTCGTGTCATGACCCATTACACCATACACACTGATTCTGTGTTGCAGCTGGTGTGATTACAATTCAAGTGAAAGAGGCACAGTTAGAGAACATTTCTTCAAGCAAAGGTCCGGACCATCCTAATAATACATATAGTATATAGAAGGAGCCAAATAGTTGTGTCAGCATCTGTATGTAGTCAACCACTGACTGTCAAATAATATAAAGTACAATTCTGTATTTAAACAATGTTGTCAGTTTTCCCATTTAAATAAAATTATTTTAAATCAGTAGTCTATAGTAAATAAATGTTCTGAAAAATGTGCCACTATTAGTAAACCATTTGTTAAAGAGAAAATAAAAACAGAGTACTTTGATTTTTTGCTTTTTCTTTATTTTTGACTCCACTTCAAATCTTAACACTCTCTACCAACTTAAACAACTTAGACACATTTAACAACTTTGTTTTCTGTGCCACTGAATTTAGATTTGAGTGTGTAAGTTTGCTGCTTCTTCTCTTAGTAGCGCTTAATATTGCCACTCTTAATAATCACGCAGTCTCAGAACATATGAGACAGACTGGCTTTGAACTGCCTGATGGAAAACGAACATGATAGTGTATTTGGTGCACACAGTGTAAACCTCCAACAGCTGTAATGTGTCTATTTTTAACTCACCCGAGTCGCCTCGCTGGTCCGAATGCGCCAATGTAATTTAGTGTCATGTTATATGATTTACAACACATGCAATTGGTCTGTTAGTGTCCAGAGGTTGCAAGGTTAGCTTGTCAGCTAACGTAACTGGATTTCCTCCAAAACCATCGCAAACATTTGCAGGTGTGTTGTTGTGATCAACATTACACTCAGTGCTTGGAGGAGCTGCCAAAACTGAACGCAAAAGCGTGCAGTAAAGCTCCGTCCTTATGTCTGTGTAATGGATTTAAATCAGAGAGAAGGGTGAACAGTACTGCCATTATGTGTGTATGAGGAGCTTTTTAGGAAGTCAGCTAGGGTAGCTGACAGGTTAACCACGCTAGTTAAAAACATCTACGTGAGTATCTAAATGATCAAAAATGAAAAGAAAAAGTCTCCACAAAAAACGAACAGTAAACTATTAACTACATATACAAAGCAAACAGTGAAAAGTGAGTAGTAAGTAAGGGATGAAAAACCACAGAGATAACTGTATACAAATCTGTAGTGGTGACACTAGCAAAAGGACTTGCCATTTGTACAGTGGATATACATCACACTGCATTGTGCAAGTGGAGAATTACAAGAAATGTATAGTTAGCTGCCTTTGATTGAGACATAAAATAAAATTCATTATAAGTCAACACACGGTATGTACTGACACTAGATGCTGTGTGCCCACGTTATATTAGTGGACATACTATTACTATTATATATGCAAATATGTGGACAAACTTACTCAGTTGTCAGTTGTCAAAGTTTTAAAGTGTAACTCAAAGTCTAACAACTAATGCTATGTTGCATTGTGGGTAATGTAGGTGCCAGTCCACTGACAACATCATCGTTTTTGCTCCACACATTTTTCTTCCTTTTCAAAATGGCACCATTCCTTCTCAACTGATATTAAATAACAACAATATGCAATGTGCAGGGTTCCCGAGATAACAAATAACAACAGAACTAACAACCATCAGTCTTTAATAGAATTATGTTTTTCTAGTAAGGGACATCCACATAACACAGCTTTGTTAGAAATTTGATATTTTGGATATATTGTTTAGAAAACGCTGGCAAGTGAGTTCTCATGGAGCTTTTCCACTGGCACTTTTGGCCGAGCTGTGCATTTCTATTACTAGTTGTACAGTGCCTAGTTGAGCGATGTTCAATGGAGAAATGGTCCAAAATGCACCTGCCTTGCCTCCAAGAGAGAACCACAACCAGTGTTAACCCAGTCTCTACCTCAAATGAGCCTGTGTTTACAAAACTTACATATGTGCTGGACACTTGAGAGAAATTAGTTTTTAGTTTAGTTTCTCTCCATTGTCCCCGTTCTATCTCCTGTATATTGCGGTTCATCTGTTTGTTTTCAGCTGTTTCAGGAGTCAAGTTGCGTTACTGCTGGGAAAAAAGTCAGCTTTTCCTGATTGTGCTAAAGATAAGCTTTTAAAAAACTAAATAATGGAGTTTTATTGTTATAGAAAATGAAACATGTTTTCCATCGAATATATTATTTTTCATAGTGCTGTGGGGAGATACAGCCACTCCTCTGTCATTACACAAGCCAAGCACATCATCAGCTAAACCACACCCTCAAGCAGGTAGCCCAGTGGTGATGGAAATGCAAACCCCTACTGTGCTGAGCTGATGCGTCAAAGTAAGTTGAGCCAGGCTGGCAGATGTAACGGAAAAATGCCATCAGTCTGTCAGTGACTCTTTAGTAAATGCCTGTGAGCCACATACTAAGATTTTACTGTGTTTGTGTATTTACAGATGAAAAAGTTAGCCCGCAGACAGCAGCAACAGCAGGAGCAACACAACAGCCAAAGGCTAGGCCAAGGTGAGGATTTATCGTGTGTGTGTGTGTGTGTGTGTGTGTGTGTGTGTGTGTGTGTGTGTGTGTGTGTGTGTGTGTGTGTGTGTGTGTGTGTGTGTGTGTGCGTGTGTGTATACCCAGTGCTTATAAGCTTCTTTCTCTGAGGTCGCAAAAAGAAATGCACAGTGTGAATTCCATGTGCAAGATGTAATCTGCCCATTATAACTGTAATGATAGTGATTACTGAGAGCTACACCATTGATTAATTATTTGGAGAAACAGCTTGAAATATTAAATTTTTTAATGAGAATAATAAACAGAGTAGAGTCACTTAGCAAACATTCCCTGTTTTGTAGGCTTTAGAATGAGTCCCATTCTCTGAAGCCAGTGTGTCAGCTCTGCTGGTAAAAATGAATTTTCCGACAGCTAGGCTATAAAGTGTGGGCCACAGCGTTGAGTCTTGCTGCAGCACAGCTCCTCATAGCTCGCAGGCTTATTGCCACAGTGGTCTCACAGCGGATATGAGCCCACAGTTTAGATAAGTGTCTCAGTGCTTTGGCAAGCACTGCCTCTATCTGTTCAGGGACTTCCAGCATGTCAATATTGGCATAGCAGGCAGGGTTTATTATAGTGGAAGCTGCTGCTGTTAACCAAATGAGCAAAGCAAACCAGCAAATGGGGGATGTTTGAAGTTGATGTTAGGATGAGATGGAGTCTCCTGGATGATGGGTTAGATATCCACGACATCAAACAGTCAAGTCAGTTTCAGTGTATTTACAGTATGTGAGTTTGAGAAGTGGTTTGTTGTAAAACATGTAAGCAGTGTCTGTTTCCTTCCCATCCAGGCAAGACGGCAAATTCACAGATTCTAAATACACAAAATAAATACAAAAACGTGTTAAGGCACAAAACACACACACACAACCAGAAAATCCTGAGTCAGGCAACAGGGACACTTTTCTAATTTTAGCTGTCTGATATTGGGATATAATCCAGATTGAATTTGATACTCATCTGCACTTGTGTCTTGGGCTGATCAGATAATCATTTCATATCAAATAAGAGCTAATAACATCAATATAGAATAAAAACAATCAGAAGCATCGATGGATGTTGGCCAGCTAGTGTAACCGTTGTCTTGGCACCATGTCATATAGCCTGGACAGACCAACATAGTGGTTCAGCAAATGTAAACATGTGT
This sequence comes from Sparidentex hasta, assembly GCA_030272975.1. Lineage (NCBI taxonomy): Eukaryota > Metazoa > Chordata > Actinopteri > Spariformes > Sparidae > Sparidentex > Sparidentex hasta. The sequence goes on from JARJLU010000720.1 coordinate 151,764, forward strand.
CCATTAACCACGTAAGAGACTCTTGAAATGACAAGTGTAAATGGGACTTGTTACGTAAAGGTGGTGCATGTACAGTTTTTCAATCAATCAATAGCTTTTCCTGTATTAAATAAGCAGCAGTCCAGTGTGTTGTGTTTGCGGTAGCCTACCATAAATAGGCCGACAGTGTTGGGTAAGGCACTTAACTGTAATTACCCAATATGCCAGTACCCGATGAAAGGTTAGCACATTACTGTAACACATTACCAAATAATGCATGACTATATAAAGCATTACTGTGCTTACTCAGTGATGATTAGCCAAGGTGCCAGAATAAAAGGCAATCACTACCTCGGTCATTACCTTGTCCTCACTTGTTGCCACTGCCTCTTCCAGAGGTGGTATCAGGTTGTATGGAGGGCCTGCTCAGCTCCTACTCGGGGCCTCTACCGCCAAACCAGCAGGCGCAGCTGGTAACCATGGAGCACAACAGATACAGCACTGACCCCTTCCAGCAGGGCCTAACCCCTCCACAGATGCCTGGTGACCACATGAATCCTTATGGTGAGCATCACACTCTATTAATGTCTATACCTGTGATTAAAGGTTTAGCCTATTCAGTTGATTAATTCTCTATATTCCCTTTGTTCCTTTCATTTTAATGAGGACTGCTGAGTCTTGTCCACAGTGGTCTCCAGCTGAAGACGAGTTAGGAATGAGACTCCACTTTTCTTACAAAGAGTACCTTTAAGTTTCAGCCAGGGCATGCTGGGATAGGCTGCAGCCCTCCATCACAGTGGACTATTGCAGTGGTTTGACATGTTTTTCTGTTTTTATTTCAGGCAGCTACTAGGTCCATTAATCTTACCATAGCATGGAATTTCCTGTTTCAGGGTTGTGAACCATGTTGTTTAAACATACAATCACGTTGAATTATGGGAAATGTAGGATCTAGTGTAGAGTCAGGATACGTCAGCCTCTGTTACTTGAGTCTATCCTAAACTATGTCAGAGTGCAATACTAGACCACTGAAGTACTTCTTCATTGTATTAAATCCCAACACACTTCACAAATTGACAATCTCAATTTTGTCTCAACCCACTTAACGAGTGTGTCTTTACAGTAGTACCAGCCAAAGATAACATAGAGACAGACAAACCAACACATTTTTGAAAATGTATCCAGATCAGTCTTGTGGTGCTCTCTGATATTATGACACTTTCCTACTCTAACCATGTTGGCACCTGTTAATGTCATCCTCACTCCCAGTGATGGAATGAACCAATAAGGAGGGATAACAGATCAAAACGTTATCAACAATCACCACTGCAACTGAATATTTTGAAAAGTCTGTTCCTGTGACACACACACACACACACACACACGCACACACACACACACACACACACACACACACACACACACACACACACACACACACACAATATTTAATATTCAGTTTGTAGGAATGCAGATCTGATTGCTGTGAACAATCTGAATTATTGTATTATTATCAGCAGCTGCATCAGTGTTGGCTCAGTTCGATCGCATAGCAAGTTGGCTATAAATGGCTATTAAACTGAATCCATTAAACAGTTTTCTGCTTATAAGACCTTCATCATAATTTTAGTTAAAATTCCAATTTGTAAGATTGTTGATTCTGAGCTCATCAAATACCAACTGGAGCGGCAATGATCAATTTATTAATCAATTAGTAGTTGTGTATTAAATTCATTGCCAACTGTTTTGAGGATTTATTTAGTGATGTGAGTATTTTTTAAGAAAAAAATTAAAATGATCTGATTCTTATGACCAGCACTGTTGTACAAGCTCCATTTTAGAAAATCAATGTAAATCTCAGCAGCTAATACAGTACGTCAGGGCTTTGTGTCAGCTTGTTTTGCAGCTTCCTTCGATTAACAAAGCAAATTTTGGTTGAAACAGACCTCTTCAAAAAAACACTTCTGGGCATAGCTTACCAGATCTCAGCAGTGAAGCTAGTGAAACTCCATAGTTTTTGACTTCCCCATCTTTTTTCTGCTCTTCCCAGGCACAGACTCCATATTTCACGATATCGACAGTGACACCTCTCTGACAAGCCTAAGTGACTGCTTCATGGCCACTCCAGATGTAGGGTCCCTGCAAGCACAGGCCGGAAACCCCATTGACCACCTGTACTCCATGCAGAGCTCCTACTTTGCCTCCTGAGACCCTGTCATCACCCACCGCACCACCTCCCATGGCCATGACCAGTGAGCACACAGCAGTGCAGACACAAGCCACACAGGCGACAGGATTTTCCTGCAAGACATGAATCACTGAGGAGGAGAATGTGACTGCAGGATAAAAGCCATCAAATACACCTGACTGACCTCCACCCGCCAAAGGAAAGGGAACACTTGAAACGGAAACTTCACATGCCTCCACATTCCCCCGCTGTCTGCATGGCAGGTCGAATCAGTAGGTGAAGCAGGTTCAATTTGTTAAAGGGATAGCTGTCAACATTTCTACAGACATCATAATTAAAGTGTTTATTTGTGGTATGAAAAACCTGATTGATGAAAAATTTGTCCAAATTAAAATGTGTCACAGAAACATAAACTAAATGTTTCTCCGTAGGTAACATAGTTCAGTAGGTGCATTGATACTGTTATACATTTTTTTTCAATGGGACAGTAAAGCAAATACTGTGCTGGTGATGTAATTTTACCCAATTATCAAGCTTGTCTGCTGTAAAGAGGGTGGTCCGTGAGCCAGCTGATGCTGAGTGTGTATACTGCTTTTTATATAATCACTGTTCCTCAGAAACATCCAGCTTTGCATGTAAGGATGGACAGCAATTTATTTATTTCTAACCAACGTGCTGGTATACAATTTATATTACATTTCTATTTAAAATGACAATATGGTCCAATTGGAACATACAAAAAAAGAAGCATCCTAATCGATGATTATTTGATTCTGCTTTTTATCATAGTATTTGTGTTGTTTAAATGAGTGTGTAAATTAGCATTGTTTCACTATTTATTTTTTCCATCGAGATTGTTGGAGTGCATTTCGAAAGTGCTAACTTATAAAAAGTGTTTGTACTTCAAATAAAAAAACATGCATCCTCTTGAACTCTTCTTTTTTGTTGAACTATATGAGAGACGATCAGCAAACACTGGCAGAAAGAATACTGTATCTTGCAACATCAGCCAGCTAGGGAAAAATAACAACCTGACAAGCCATATACACTGACTGCAGGGGCAATGCTAACCTTGATGTTTAGCAGAATAATCTTTACCATTGTCACTAGCTTATTTTGGTGTGTGGCATACTAACATTTGCCAATAAGCATTAACCACAGTGCTGAGGCTAATGGAAATATCTTTTTTTCTTTAAGTCTGAAGGTCGCCAGTTTTATTGCAAAATGTCCAGGAGGAACTCAGTGGTGGTGCAAGAATATTGGTGTTACTCAAAAAAGTGATATATTACACATTACACATTACTCTCAAAAATAGTCATGCTTTACATTACATGGTTACTCCCTGAAGAAAGTAATTAGATTACATAACATTACTAGTTACATTCTCATTCATGCTTTGCGCAGTAACAACTGAGCAACAAGCTTTATGTGTGCTGTCTCTGTAGGTGCTTCATTAAGTTTGAGGTAGTGTTAGCAGGGGTGGAGAGAAGTTTCCAACATGGGCAAAGTGTGCACCTTACAGTCAAGTTATTTTCCTTACGTTCAACAAAAGTAATGTTTGTATCTCCAACCGTCAAAAGTGGCTTTACGCAGCGGGGGGTCTTCAGGCCAGTCGCATGCAGCAGCATGTTCTGCTCGTGTTGTTGACGCTGCCATTGTTATCCCATCTCCCCTTGTGGGTGGCGACTAACCAATCAGTGATACCACAAGCAAAGTTTCATGTTGTGTCGAGCCTTCTTAGCGTTTTAAAAATAGAGATTTTGATGCTAGCGTAAAAGTGCTCCATGCACTCCCACTGAAAAGTTTGACCCAAAAGCGAAAATACGGTCAATCTTAAAAGTGCCTCTCTCTACGTAATTATGCTTTTACACAAAGGTTTGACTCATATACATTCACAAACAAAGCCTAGGTGACACTTTGACGAGAGTTTCACTTTAAGCATAGTATCAACTGTGGAACAAACTTTGACAGAACAGCGGAGCACCCATCGAGTGAATGACCATCTGTTGACTCCTGCTTTACCTCGGTCTCAGAGGTTCTGTAACTGTCACAGTGTAGAGTTTCCACAGTTATTCCAGCTGTTGAACTTTTACCTGGAGATAGTGACCGGGAAAACAATGCCTTTTCATGTTTCGGCAATGGCAGAGGTACTTTGTGCCAACTGTCTATCTTATATTTTCCAAGAAAAAGCCCACACAGGTTCTGCACACTAACACTAAAAATATTAAATCAATATCCCCAAAGTGTGTTTTTTGTGTGTGTGCTTGTACCTTGTAGATGTACATGATGGATATGGGACACTAAATAGTACATGTAGCCCACCTATCCCTCCACTTGGTTTCATGACTGACAGACGGCAACAATATTTACCAACCATGCAACAAATCCCTTCCTCCTCTTTGTACGAGCTGTGAGCGAACATGAGTGGAATAACTTTGTTCCGCTCCGCCAAGCTGCTGGCTGAAAGACAAACAGCCGCCTCTTTGCCAAACAATTGATCATAAAAAAAGTGATGCATGCACACGACAGCACACAAAGACATCTCATGGTTTAAATTCAGTCAGGTGGAAGATACAGAGCGAGACAGATGTCAGCGGCTTTCTACACGATGAAACCTGCCGCCCAACAACGTTTGGCCTCAGTGTTACCGGCAAACATTTCCTGGGTGATTCAGAGGCCATGGCGACAAAACATACTCACAGCATTCCTCATTGAGCTTACATCAGACGCCTGATGAGAAGAAGAACTAACATGAATTTCAAATATTTCTCAAAAAGTGCATCACAAACAACAAACCGCATTGAGTTTAAATAGATAACAAACTTCACCCGAGCAGTTCTATAATTCAAAAGACATATCAGTGGAAAAGCTGTAGAGAAATGCACCATTACCTTGCCTGCCTCAAATTAACCCGAGTGGTGTTTTCTTGTTGGACGTCTGAAGGAGGCCACAGTCCATCGGGAAAAAGTGGTTTTTGAGTCTCACTCCCAGCTCATCAAAGACTGAAGCTTTGGGATGGCCGCCGACCTGTCCTACAAGCGTCAGCTTCTGACGAACTGGGAAACCAAGAGTGTCATTATTTAAGGAGTTCGGAACAAGACTCAAAAATCAACTTTTCTTACAAATAACAACTTTAAACTAATCATAATTGTCCTGAGAAGTGCAAAGCCCAGGATGCAGTGATGGTTCCCCCTGCAAAACAGTGTTGTAAGAACTTGTTTTTTCATTGCCCTGGCATTAAAATAGCTAAATCCCTGGAGAAAAAAAAAAAAAAAAAAACAAGTAGCTAGATTGTTGCCAGGTTGGGGATGGGGTACCTGGTCATTTTAAGGTTTTTGGTGTTTTTAAGGGATTTTGAAAAAAGTAACCCCTGGATTCTACAAGGTACAACTGCCTTGAATTCTGGAAAAGACAAGGCCGCCAGACTTAATCATGGTTCTAGACAATGCTCCTGGTTCCACCACAGCATGTTCAGAAGCATCCCAGAAATGAATCTCCGCTCAGAGAACACGCACCGAGTCTATCATTGATGGACACAGACCACGAGTGTCAAGCTGTACAGAGCTGATGGAGCAGGAAGTCAGACACAGGTAGAGCACAGGTGTAAATCACCCTGTGCAAACTCAGGATTTACAGCACAACAAGGTCGGTTGTCAATGAAAAACATATTAAAACGACGAACAAAACCATTAAACTTCGTAGCCTACTCACCCATGGTAGAAGCACAAAAAAGAGGATAAAATATCAAACAAACACAAACCATTCTGAAACACTACAAGTTGGGGTATCAAGCAGTGTGGAAAATAGAACAAAACAGCTTCACACACATACAAGCCCACCTGAAACAGGCAACTAATAGAAGACTTATACCAACAGTCTGCTTCCGGTGAGTGTGACTATCTGCTTAAAGAGAGCCACAACTGACTGAGGCTAGCAGACCTGAGCACAACTGGCCTTTGAGATTTAAAGGAGAATTGCACTGGGCACTGAATGCAAAATAAAAATATTAATTAGTGTTATAAGTTACAGACTTTTAGATGTTTACATCTAAATGTCATAGATTAATGGCATTCTTTTTGTTTTGTTTGTTTGTTTTTTACCAAAATGCACTCATTCAAAAACGCAATCCTAAAAGCATCATTTGCTCGCAGGATTGCCCAGATAT